>QANY01012330.1:29178-139449 GCA_003255025.1 Datisca glomerata
GATGGTAACTAGTTTAAATAAGTGTCACTAAAGAAAATCCATAAAACTTTCAAAATAAAATAATTTTTATTTAGGATATAAATATACCATTTTTTATTGGACTACTTAGTTCACTAATTACCATTTTTCCTTTCTTCCTTCATTACTAGGAATGATTATGGATGGTAACTAGTTTAAATAAGTGTCACTAAAGAAAATCCATAAAACTTTCAAAATAAAATAATTTTTATTTAGGATATAAATATACCATTTTTTATTGGACTACTTAGTTCACTAATTACCATTTTTTCTTTCTTCCTTCATTGCTAGAAATGATCATGGATGGTAACTAGTTTAAGCAAGTGTCACGAAAAGTGATGGTAAAAAAATTAAAAAGAAAAGAAGAGAAGATTTGTAAGATCATAAAAAAAAATCAAAGGGTTAAAATATTTACATAATCTTGTATAGTGGTTTTACCCTCTATTTTATGCATTTTTATGCATGAAAAATTATCATAGGAGATCTTGTCATCAAATGTACACTTTCAAACCATTAAATGGTTGATTCACATTGAGTTAATGTTACACCCTTCAAAATTTTATCCTCATTCTCATTGATTGAGTTGATGACAAAAAAATCTCATCATCAAACTTGTAGAGAGATAAACAATATATGAAAGCAAAACTTAAGATTAAAAGTAGGAGAAATGATAAAGAATGAGCAAACAAACCTATATATGGCAGTTTCCATGTTCTGATGCTATTTTTGCAACACATTGCTAACAGAAGATAAGATGTAACATCTAGCAAGCTCATCAGAACGCAGCCAAGAAGCATAAGCACCATTTTTCTCTTGAGTCAATTCAGGAATAGGCTTAACGGGATAAGGGGTGGTGAGCACAAACTTGTGCTTTTCTACCGTCAGCACGATATCAAGATCATGTTTCCAATCTATGTAATTTTCACCAGTAAGTTTGTTCGCGTTTAAGATATATTGAGAGATGCGTCAACAACATGATTATTAAAAAGAATAAATAAAGATGTGTAAATAAACACTCAATTATTTAGGAAAGTATGATGCATGATGCATGATGCAAATACTTAAATATTTAAAAATCCAACAAAAAATATTTCTTCCATTATATTACGATCAACAATAATAGCTTGTCTCATCTATGGACAACGTCCAAGCTACCTCTTATCGCATCATGACTCCTCTCGTTTGGTTAACACTTCTTAAGATGTCACTACTTCTAGCTTAACCAATCACCAATGGTTTTGGTCACCTTAGCTCCATTGACTAGCCCCTATGAGGGATTCTAATGTGCTCCAGTCTAAGTGTTTAACCAACGTATCGGTTTTAAAGGTTTCCATGAACTAATTGTCCATCTAGGGACGGTCCTGCCTCACCACTTCATTTACAAGCTTTAGCTTCTTAAGAAACACGTTGACTCAAAGTGACACAATTTCCAAGTTTCTCTCACTGAAGAGAGGATCACTAGGGCGGCTTTAAAAAACTCTTCATGCCACGATCAAGTTTGCGTTGAGGACTTTAGGAACTTTTCAACGTAAACGACCCTCCCACTTAGTTTTTGAAAAAAAATGGATTTTTTCATTGTTTTTTCACAATTTATTACTCTTTAATAATTTGAAAAAACAATTTTCAAAAATTTTAAACTTTTATAAAAAGTTAAATCAAATTTTTAAGTTTTATAACATTCACATTGTATTTAAATTATTTCTCATTATAAATTAAACTATAATGATGCATGTACATGCTGCATGGTATTTTCATATTGGCATATCCCTATTTCTATATGACATGTTATATGATGATGCAAGATTAATAATAAATCATTCATTCAAAAATAACCTCTTTATTGGCTCATTTCTAATTACAACCCAAAAAGAATAATAAATAAATTATAATTTATTTAAACACTAGTCTTCATGGCGTCTGTAATAGTCTCTTTGTCTTTCAAGAAGTTCCACTCATTTTATAACTCTTTACAACAGTACATACCCAATTTTAAAATTTAAAATTTTGATAAAAACCTTTTAACTAAGGAGAACTATTTTCCTAATTAAAGAATCCCTTTTAAAATATTTTAAGAATTTAAAATACAAAAGATAAAAAATAATTTAATTTCAAAATTCAAAACATAAAGTAGATAAGTTGGATATTAATCCTTTTGAATTCAAAATCCAAAATATAAAAGGATAAA
This sequence comes from Datisca glomerata, assembly GCA_003255025.1. Taxonomy (NCBI): domain Eukaryota; kingdom Viridiplantae; phylum Streptophyta; class Magnoliopsida; order Cucurbitales; family Datiscaceae; genus Datisca; species Datisca glomerata. The sequence goes on from QANY01012330.1 coordinate 31,382, forward strand.
ATAGATAATTATCTTTTCAATTCAAAATTCAAATGATAAATAGATAAAATTTAGATAATTTTCTCTTGGATCTTCATTATCATTTATACATTTAAAATGTAAAATTCAAAAATTCAAAATTTAAAAGATAAAAGGTGAATTAGGGTTTTTTTGTGAACATCACAGAGTTCCTAAAACCCCTAATTGTTATCGCTTAAGGTTTCACAAACCCTAGTCACCACACAGGCACAACAGTGGATAGTAGGATGCGGCCCGGTGCGGCGTAGTGCCTAGCAGCGGCAGTAGTGATGGCGACCGTGACAACAACGGTGGTGGCGGCCGCAATTTCGATGGCGATGGCCAGTGACTTTTCGAGGCGGCGACGGATTGCATGAATTTCAAAAATACAACTTTTATAAGAAAATAAATTACATAAAATTATGTGCCTCAATTTCAACGTAGATCAATTATATTATTGAAAAATAAAATGTCTAGAGCCAATAGATAGAGTTCCATTCATAAAACACATTCAAAATAATTTTGAATCTACCATACAAAAATATGTCAATATCACAACATCCAACAATATATACGTTTAATCACAAAATATGCATAATCAAGAAATCAAGGCTCTAATACCAATTGTTGGATTAGGTTTTAAAATTTGAGAAAAAATCATTGAACCACGAATGGTTCGTGGACGGAATATAAATTTTCTTTGCATCAACCAATTTAATCATATTAAATATTAATACATCTGATTATGCATACAAAGTTAAATGTATTCAATATAGGTATAAACAATTTTATACCTTTTTGTATAGAAGAAATTCTGATTTGGTGGAATCCTATTATTCGTCTCCCGTTCTTCATTCTTCGTAGAACTCGAATCAGTCTTCACACCAACAGTTACTCGTAAGATTCAGAAGTATATATTGCAAGGACGTTGTTAGGACCTAATCGGGCTCTCAAAACAACTGAGGAAGAAAACTCAAATTTTTTTCTTCCTCTGGTGATTTCAGCGGCAATAATAAGAGAGGGAGAGAGACACCTTTTTCTGGTCTGTGTGATTAGGGTTATGTTAACACACTAAAGTTAGGCAGCCCTAATTCCATCACGTAAATATATATACTTTTAGAATTTTCACATATACCTCATATATGTGTAATTTTTGAAATTCACCCCCATAATTTAAAATTGCCGAAACTTGCATCTCCTATTAATGTCAATATTGTGTCAAAATTCATCAATCCAAAATTGATAAATTAAATTGATATCCATTAATCAATTAATTTCTCTTATTTACTAATCATCAAATAATTAGAAAATAATAAATTAATTAATTTAAACATCAATTAATTGCTCTTCACTAATTAAATGACAATACCTATCACATATGAGTTCAAGAAATACAACTTGGCTCAATACACATTTTGGTCTAACTGATATTGTTTCTTCTATTCATGTCATCATGAGCTACTCCTAAGATCGAATGGACCCACATAAATAAAACTATAAGATTTAAATACTCGATGAATCTATATCTATAAATTTCTTACCGATTTAATCATAATATTGTACGACTGCACTATAGGTTCGATGCCGAATCAACTCTCGATTCATGCGTGCTACATTTTTTGTTGGTACAAATAAACACTTTTATTTTACGGTCCACAAAATATTTTAACATATTATCCTTAGTGAATATCAGTAAGAAGAGAAAGATATAAAATTACCGTTCTAGTCCTCTTGTTATTATTTCATTAACTCTTTTATTGACTGTGACTATGAAAGACATAGTGATCTATCTCGTACAATCCCCCCATATCTTATTCAATGATACATTTTATAAAGTACCTGGCCATATTAATTTGATCACACACCCATAAATGAAGTATAAGGTGATATTATTGTATTTTGCAATCTAAACGTGAATTTTCATATATGTGAGTCACGCAACTCCAACATAGTTGAATCACGATCCCAACAGTCGAGGTATTGTCCGATACTTTGAACTCACTCCTTTGATGTATAAAAGATCGTAACTAACTAGATCAAGTTTCGTATTCACCTCAAGATTAAGGTAATTATAAAAATACCCTTAAGGTGTAACAATTAAATTTAGAGCTATATAAACATTTTTACTCTAAACTAATTTGTGACTGGTCTATTCAACATGTTCCACAAAATGTCTAGGTCAACTGTTAGAGTCCCCACTCCCATGCCCCAAGACTGACACCTTTGATTCAACCTAACAGTCATAATCAGACTCGATTACTAAGTCGATCCTAAGACTGTGAATAACATTATGTACTATTTCAGAAAAATTTATCTGGAAGACCCCCTAGTCTTTACCCTTCTTACGTTGACAATAGTTCCAAGACATGAGTAAATTATAAACACATTTTAATTAATATAAAAGCTTTTATTCATTCATTAAGTTCAGTAATACAAATATCAGAGAAATAATAAAATATTCATAAATAGTTATTACACCTTACTTTATAGACATAATTCTAACAATCTACCGTTTGGTCTAAAGTAGGCGTGCACAATCTCGTATCCCCATGCCCTCCAGATGACCATCAAATACTCTATAGTAGATCATAAAGATTTAATACGCATCAATTTTTTTATATCTCGTCCCGTCCTGTGTTGAGGGGAAATCCCGAGCAGGACGGGGCGGGACGGGACGAGACGGGGGTTGGGACAGGACTGGACATGTATTTTAGGTAAAAAATGTAAAAATTAAAAATCAAAATTGGTTTAAAGTTCAAAAGATTAAAAGGTTAAAAATTTAAAAAGTAAGGGTTAAAAATAAAAAAATTAAGGGTCAAATTTTTAAAAAAATAAAAATTTTGGGCTATTTATGAAAAATCAGGACGGGACGGGACAAGACAGGACAACATTTTTTGTCCCGTGTCTTGTCCCGTCCCGTCCCACCAAGAGTAAAAATCCCGTCCAGTCTTTTTGGTTCGGGACGGTTTTTTTGGGACGGGACGGATTTTTCGGGATGGTTGCACACCCCTACAAGATTCAGAATCCAAGCTTTCATGATGGATCGTATATTGATTCTCTTAAGTGTTAATTCAAAAACTGAATGATTATTGAGTTCATATATATAATACAGTTACAAATTAACCGTTCACTAGTGAATTAATGGTAGTTAATGATCAAGAGGTAATTAGAAGGGTAAAATAGTAATTTTGATCATCTCTAATTTACGAACAAATAATTGGATGACAGAACAACATGAAGTAATTATAACAATGGACTACACGAGATTACTCTGTAAATATATTTTGTAATTACTAAGAGTGCAATTCTATATATATAGTGGAGTAAGATGGTAGATTATTTAATTAAACAGTTTAATTAATAATCTGATTTATTGAAACTTAGAATTATAAATCAATGATGCCCAAGCCACCTCTGTACTACACGATCTAAGATGTGAATGTTTCAAGGGGTAAGCATATAATTATGTGTTATTAATTAATTAAAAATTAATTATTGTAATTTTAAGAAATTAAAATTAATTTGCTATATATCGATTAGTTATGAATTAATCAATGATGAGACTATATATTTGATTTATGAAAATAAATAGTGTTAGATTGTTAATTTTGAATTAAAAGATAAGTTGGTTGTTAGATTTTTATCGGATAATTAGTTTTGAATTAAGTGATATTTATGATTATTTTAAATAATACATTGATATTTATCTGATTAAATAATAAATTTGAAAATTGCCATAAGGCATATCATACTGTCACACGCCAATCACTGATTTCGAATCAGGGATTTGCGTGGCACAGTGTAGTGCCACACGGCACTGCAGTGGCATATGGCACACTACAATGTCGTACGACACTACAATGTCGCACGACACTACAACAGTGACGACACACTACAGTGTCGCCTGGTACTACAGTATGGCGCAGACTACAGTGGGTCCCACTGTAGTGACACTTTTATAATTAATTTATTATTTTATATAAACCCTAAACCTAATGGCCTTAAGAGGCATTAAGATGCCAATAATATATAGATAATATTCTATTGGCCTTAAGAGGCATCTGACTGATCAATCATTCATTAATGCTTTGCGAATTCTCTAATTCTCTCTCAGTTTTGTATCCAATGTCCTTCTAACAATCTTTAGATTCCATGTGTTGAGTACATCTCGAGATAAAAAATTATTCTTGATTCATTTTACATGCCCACACAATGTCCTATTGTGTTTAAGGATTGGTTTGGAAGATCTTGGTGTGGATCTCAAAGTTTGTTCATCGTGGAATCAAACGTTCATTGCTTTCACTAGAAGATAGCGATGGCGCTTGAGAGACTTCAAGAGATAAAATTCTTTTCTTTGAATGTCTATTAATTTATGTATGTATAATGGATCCGTGTGAAAAGTTATTTTTCCACAAAATTATTTTTTGGGATTTGTGATGTCGCGATTGTTTTTCAATCAATAAAAGTTTCAAAAACCACCCCCTCCGTTGCGCGTTTTGTGATTCTGACATCAATATCAGACTTGAAAAATTCAAGGAATATTGAAAGACTTCAAGTATCCACTGCATCTTTGAAGTTTACAACCTTTAGAAAATACTAATTTTAGTATGCACTTACATTTATTCTTGAAAAAATATCCTCCTGAAGGGACTCGAAGCATACTACTATTTTCTCTTTCCGGTTCAAAAATATTGGTACATTGTTCGCGACCTATGTAGCATATATGATACCAATTTTACGAATTACACTAAATGGCCATGCCTATAATAGAATAGAGTTTATCAGTTTAAAACAATCAAACTTGATAGAAAACGTAACCATGTCAAACTAAATAAAATTTACCTATAAGACATAAGGACATCCTGCCAATGAATATCCAAAGTCGACCACTTTTGGATCCCTTCTTACCATTTTTCTTAAAATTTTGCCAGACATCAAGTAAAAGACATTGCCATCATCAAAAGTAACTCTCTTGCTCTTTTTCATATCTTTCAAAATTTTATTGTTTTAGCAAAAGATACCCCCTCCTATGGATATTGGTTGAAGGAATTGATGTCATCAATCAATCCTATCCATTTTTTTCTTTATGGCTTCGGCTCTCCATGCCCAATAGCAAATGCTCTAATAAATACTGGAAAGCAACCTTCACAACATTTGTTTCCAATAGGGATTCCATACTAAAAACAGTAACAGTCGTTCTACAATATCTTTGTACATGAGATGTTTGTTAAGAGACCTTGTTCATTGGGGCTCAATTTAGATAAGAACACAACACATTTTGCAACATCCCAAAAATTAATCCAAAATTTCCTTTAAAAATTTATGCAAATAAAAGTTGCGGAAGCTAGATCAAATTTTTTTTAAAAACCTAATAATGTTGAAAATTAAAACTTAAACAAAGTCAGATTTATTACAAAAAAAAATAAAAAACGTGATATAACGGCACGGACATTGAACCTCAACGCAAAAAAAGAGACTTGGAAAAGTTAAACTTCTTAAGCACATGCCAACCCTCCTTAAATCTTCCCTGTTCAGTTCTTGACACCAACCCAGGACAACCTTTGGCTAAGCTAAGGCATAATCCTTACTACATGTTCTAAGCATATGAAAAGATGCTTCAGCTCTTCATTTCAACACATCAACAAGAAGCATAATTCATCTCTTATATATTATCGAGTCTTAGCTATTTTAGAGTATTATTCTTAAGCGAAGAAACGGAAAAATTCTAGAGAGACCTTAAAAAATATTGTGAGCAAAAATTGAGAGATTTACTCAGTGAAAGATTGAAAGTTGTAAGAGATGAAAATCTCGATCATATAAGATTGTGAAGTTTTAATTGGCACCATAAGCCAATAGGGCTTGTAAAGATTTGGTCGTGTGAATATATTTTCCCAACCACATAAAAACATCACTTGCTAATCTCTATCTTCCACTCTCTTTAATTGGGCACTTTACCTTTAGGTATTAAATTTGTTGCATGTTATACTTTAATTTTATATATTATTTATTTAATTTATAACTCGTAGACAATTGCTACTTGTGTTAGTTTAATTTAATTATGCTTTTAGTATACTAATGCTTGATTGGTTTACTTTGGCATTTTTTTTATTCAAGCAAATTAAGTTTTGATTCCAAATCTTGAATTTCAATTATTATAATAGTCTCCTTTACAAAAGGGGTCCCATACTGATCATACAACTGCTATCAGATCATACAAAGACTTAAAAACCAGTTGTGATATAAGCTTTTTCGTTTGTTGTTGAACAATCTCAAATCGATTTCAAAACCTTTATTTTTTTGATGGAACATATTTTAATTTTTTGAAAATTAGAATGAAAATATATGTCCAGTCTCTTGATTATAATTTATGGGATCTTGTCGAAAATGGTCCTTATGTGCCTAAACCATGAGATTTGATAAATGGCAGCAGTCAAGTTTTGATTGACACCATAAGCCAATAGATTTTACAAAGGTTTGGTATTCTCACACATTATTACTCAGCACTTTAGTTTCCTGCATTATTTATTTAATTCTTAACTCGTAGCCAACAAAGTTTCATTCTTGCTTTTTTAGTTACTAGTTGAGTTGAGTTTAATTTTAATTATACGTGTATTATATATTATTACTTGATTGATTACTTTGATATTTATTTTATTCAAGAAAATTTAATTTTCGGTTCCAAATCTTGAATTTCAGATCTTAATTTGAATATTATCCCTTTACAAAAGGGGCCCGTATTAATCCTACAATTTCTATTAGATCTTGATGCTCTAATTGTTAGAGACTTAATCGTCGTCTTGATAACCTTTTTGGTTTGTTGTTGAACAATATCAATCAGTTTCAAAACATTTATTTTTTTATGGACTAAATTTTTTTAGGAATATTAGAATGAAAATATATATTCAACCTCTTGATTATAGTTTATGGAATCTCATTGGAAATGGTCCTTATGTGCCTGAATCACGCGATTTGACAAAAATGGCAAAATTAAATTATCTTTAAATAATAAGGCCATAAATATTTTATGTTGTGCCTTATGCGTAAATGAATTTAATCTTATTTACATGTGTGAATCTGCAAAAACATATAATAGTTTGGAAATCACAATGAAGGCACTTATGAGGTTAAACCATCTAAAATCGATCTCTTATGCATGATTATGATTATTTTAAATGAGGGAAACTGAAAGCATAACTGACATGTTTGGACGCTTTAATACTATTATTACAAGTCTTGGTAAGACCTTTACTGAAGATGAATTACTGAATAAAATTCTTAAGCCATTATCAAAGTCGGGTAAAAGCAAGACAATTTCTATTCAAGAAGCAAAGGATCTTAAGACCCTTTCACTCAAAGAACTTTGAGAACATTAATGATCCATGAAGTGGAGTGCATGGAAGAACATATGGATTGCAGAAAAAAAACCTTCCACTCAAAACCATGTCCACAGAAATTGAAAGTGGAGAAGAAGATGAATATTTAATCCGGTTCAAAAAGTAGCTTTGAAGTCTACTCAAGAAGAGAGTTTTGGTAGATGGGTCAATATCCTGCAACTTGACAGAGGCCTGGTGGAGCCAAATCACAGTTGAGAACTGAGCATGGTTGTTTGAATTAACTAAAAGAAGTAATGTTGCGCCTTAACTACCAGCTATAACTTTTAGTTCAATGTTAAGCGTGTGATCCTACAGTTAGTATCAAAGACTATGGTCAAGGGTTTCTCTCAAAGAATGGATTTTGCTTGCTAACTGACATTGAGAAGGGGAAAGTTAGTAGGTGGGTTAGCATCCTGCCATGTGGTAGATGCCTAGTTGGGCAAAGTCAGTTGAAACCAGAGGACAATTGTTTGAACTAAATAATGGTTGTTGCACCTTAATGTTGTGTGATTTATGTTTACGCAAGTGCACTTATCATTAACAAGTAATAAAGTAGTAAGTGAGTGTCGATCTCCATAGGGACTAGCGTGAATATGCAATATATTGGACCAAAACATATTCAACTTGCAAGTAAGGCAGTAACAATAATGATGAATCAATATACTTAAAAATAACTTAATATTAAGATGACTAATAAAGTAGTATGAGATAAAATTTACAGAGTAAGAAACTAACTTAATATCAATGAGATATTCAATGGCGATGGAACCTAGTATGGATGAATCCCCTATAAATTACTTTATCTTAATTAACTCTATTTTGTTGCTATAGCAGCTCAGTAGCATTAACCTTAGCTCTAAACACAATGAACCGGCATCCATACGATTACCAATCTCAACCTTAATTAACTTATGTCTACGCTTAAATTTAGATTAAAGATTGATTTCTTAAGTTCTAGCTAAATGGTTTACAAGGTGAGCTCATATGTCTTTGTTACCACAAAGCACTTAGATCTACACAATTCATTTTTCATGGTTTTTTTATTTAAGTCCTCATGCATAATTTAATTCGATTCGACTAAACTATGTTTTCTCAGACCTTAATCTAACTTATATTCTAGTAAAGATGGCCAATCAATAAAGGAAATTAACTTTAAGCTTATTTGAATGAAATGCTAAAGATAGTATAACAACCAAAACTGCATTAATAAGATGAAGTAATATCAAAGTTCATTACCATATTAGCTTTAAGTATTTTAGCTCATAATGAGCTTAAGAACAGAAATGTAACATCTCATTTTCATGTTTTCCAGCAGATTAAGAACCAGAATGAAGATAAAATAGAGAGTAAAGTGAAGCAAAAACAAGAAAGAGAGAAAAATAATAAACGAATATTATTGGCCTTATCTTCTTCCTTGCTTCCCTTCTTTCCTTTCTGTCTCCTTCATACAATGTAGGTGTCGTCTCATTTTGGAATAATCGAAGTCTCTCCTCAAGGCTACCCTCCAAATAGGGGTGCACTTTCCTTAAATATAAGCTTTGGGATTAGGGTTTCTTCATAGCATGAGGACGCGCGTCGAGCTACCAAGAATTAGGGACCATGGATGCATGCGCTGAGGACACCTGTAATAACTGTTTTTGATGCACGGGAATCTCCTTTTTACTTTTGGCGCCAGGTGGACTACACGACAAGCTTACATTGCAATGCTACAGCTCTAACAATATCTAGACTTGCTACAGCATCTAAGGATTCCAAGCTTAGCAATGGTCCTACACAGGGGACTCTCTACTGCAGAAATTTATTTAAAAAACACTTACAAGGCTAGCATAATAAAAAAACTAAGGCTTAACGAAAAAAAAAAAAAATAACTAAGACTTAAGCATTAAAAACACTAAATTACCCTAAGATAAGCAACAATTCAGACATAGAAATGTTTAGATAACTCTAAAATATTGAGTTATCACACCCACAAACTTAAACAATTACTCATCCACAAACTCTAAACAACTACTAACTCTAGACTCCAGTCAATTCTACATGTCAAAGCAAGTTAAAATTCCAAAGATACCAGCCATCATGCTCAATAGATTAGTGCACAAAAGATCAAAAGCATTTTTATTTTAAACATGCTGAATAAAATGCTGCCTAGCTCCCATCAATGAGTGTGTGATAGAAGCTAGAATTACTTATTCAGAAGGCTCAGAACAGTTTAAAAACAGATCACTTAAGTATTCTAATCAGGTAATCCAAATTAAACTGAGTTGCACTTTTTATTGACTTGGTTTTTTTCCTTTCTTTTTCTATTTTTCCTTTTTATAAGGTTTAGAAGACCTTTTATGTCATACTGTATTTTTACATGAATGACAACATTGGTGATGAAGGCACCCTGTTACTCAACAGCATAACAATTAAGGTTGCTAATTTTTTTATTGCTGCAACAAGCTCATGCCTTAGGCTTTTGACGCGAATGACAACATTGGTGATGAAGGCACCCGGTTACTCAATAGCCTAAAGTAGAGGAGCTTTTCTAACTTTTTATTCATACAATTTTTCTTTTGAAGCCAAGACTTTTAAGCAGCATATTTACATAATAATAATGCTTACAAACATTCTCTCCCCCAAACTTGAATTAAGCTATTAAGGACAATTTGCAAAACTGATTCCTAGAAGATTTAGGTACCAAAATAGTGTATTAAGCCTCTCTTAAGTTTAAATCACCCTAAACATCCCAAAACAGCTAATTCTACTTCTAAGTGCAAGAGATAGGGAATTAGTCTACACAATATGAGCTCAACATGCTTTAAAAACTATTTATTCTCCTTCTTTATTTCTTTATATGTGTGTGTGTGTGTATATATATATATATAGTTTTTTATAAAAAAATTTGAGCAATAAAAGCCAATAAATTCGAAATAAAATCTTGCACAAATATGCAAAAATAACCACAAAAAACTTAAACAAAGAAACTAAAAACATAAATGATAATAAAAAGAAGGGCCTAGCCACTCCCCCAAACTTGCATTTGGCAGTGCCCCCATTAACACCAACAAAATTAACCAGCAAAAGACATGCGACAAAAATTCCACAAATATCCTAACCATAATCAGCAATCACCAAGATAGACATCAAAGACAAAAGGTTGAGCATAATTAATAGGGGAAAGAAAGATTACTCCCCTTGCTACTACAGCTTGCTGCTGTAGCAGACCATAAGTAGCTTAATTCCTAAAAGAGCTCCTTAAGCCACCCCTTCCTTTCTAGGCGGCCTTTAGAGCTGACAACTTCTTTTCCACAAACTTGATTTCTGCTTGTAGCTGCTATTCTAATGCAAGCTCTATTGCATCAATTTTCAATTTTTTCTTGGAGGTCTTTGACTCCCTTGCTGCTACAGCCTCTACTTTCTTCTCTGATGCCTTCCCCTTTTCTTTTGTCATAAGTGATTTTGTCTTCTTCGTCTTCTCTATTCTGGACTTGGTGTGAATAACATTCTTTTTCCCTTATCCCTTCCCTTTTTAGAGGAAGGCTTTGATTAAGGAGTTGTCACTACCTCCTCCTCTTCAATTTCTTTCTCAACTATCTCCTCTTCTCTTTTATTCTTATTGACTACTTTCTCTTCAACTTCCTCATCTTCAATAGCCTTTCCTATGCTTCTTTCTCTGATCCCTCTACTTCTTTATTGAATTTCTTCTTCTTTATCCTTTTCCACCTCTCTTCTTCTTTTGCTTAGCAATGTCCTCGGCCTCTTTCTTAGATTCCTCCTCCTCATCCTTCTAGGATTGAAGAAGGCTTTCAGAGAAGCGGGAAAGCCATCGATGCCTTGGTGAAGTTTTTATGTAGGCTTTTTCTGAAGGCCATGTCCCTACCTTGGACATATTCCCAATAAGTTCGTTGCCGCAACTTCTGATGATGTAACATTTTTGTCAACTTTTTCTGACAGATTCTTGGTGCTTGTCCATGTCGTAGAGGGTGCAAAGCATTAAGTTTACTAAGTCGTTGAGACTGCCAACATCTGCTCGTTAGGGAAAGTTTTTGCTATAGCTAATTCTGCTATGGCTGATTCTGATATAATATAACTCTCTCCAGTTTCTAGCCTAGACAGGTGGTCTGCTACCTGGTTTTCAGTTCCTGTCTTATCTTTAATCTCTAAATCAAACTCTTGCAACAATAAGATCCACCTAATAAGATGAGGCTAGGCATCCTTTTTAGAATTTAGATTTTTAATAGCAGAATGATCAGTGAAAATAGTTATTTTTGCACCAATTAAATATGCTCCAAATTTATCAAATGTAAAAACAACAGCCAATAGTTCTTTCTTATTAGTAGTGTAATTCAATTGAGTGTCAGATAGGGTTCTACTTGCATAGTAAATTGAAGGGAAGACTTTACATTTTCTTTACCCTAGCACTACTCCCGCAGCATAATCACTGGCATCGTACATGAGCTTAAATGGCATCTCCCAGCGGGTGCTACTATAATAGGTGCGACTAGTGCTTTCTTAAGCTAAAGAAAAGCATTTATATTCATAAGTAAAATCAAAAGTTATATTATTCTCTAAGAGCATGTATAAGGGTTTTAAAACTTTGGAAAAATCCTTTATGAATCTTTTGTAAAAACCTACATGTCCTAAGAAACTTCTAATTCCTTTTATTGAGCTAAGGGCAGGGAGTTTATCAATGACTTCAATTTTAGCTTTATCCACTTCTATTCCTTTTAGTGATTCTCTAAGCCCTAAGACTATACCTTCCTGAACCATGAAGTGGCACTACAAGAAACAAGGACTTTACATTTTTTGAATATCTTCTGAATTGACTTTGTATCTGAGTGTGCTTGATGGGGAAATCCTTTCGCGACAAATAAAAGTTCATCGTGAACTTCGTCGCCTTTGCTTCGTCAGTGAAAGTCTTTCGTGAATACTTTTAGAAGTCGTTGCGTTAGACTTTTGCGATGAAATAAAAACTCATCGCGAAAGCCTTCCGCGGCCAAAACAAATATTGGTCGCTAAAGCCTTTTGCGACCAAAATAAATATGGGCCGTGAAAACCCTTTCGCGACCAACAATAAAGATCATCGCCAAAATCTTTTACGACTAAAAGAAAGTTGGTCGCCAAAGGTTTTTCGCGACCAAAAACAATTTCGTCGCAAAAACCTTTTGCCACCAATTTTTTTGTCCCGAAATGTTTTCGTTGACCAAATTTTGCATTACAAAAATGTTGTAATAATAAATAATATCACCTGTAATAGCTAATTAACATCATCAGAAAGTTTATCAAACCTGAAAGTTTCTAAGAAATACATAACATATCGTTAATATAATATTTCATTACGAAATCCCCAAATCATAATTCATTATAAGATTTGATTCACAAATGTATGCAAAAAAAAATAAAGAAATGAGTACTTAAAGTTTGATGTTAACTACAAAGCTTAACAATATTCTACAGCTCATATTTCTGTTGTTGATTCATCATCAGGAGATGGAAAATCATTTTGACGAGCCCAATCAAGTAAGCTTTGTAGTTGATTCTTCATCGACTTGATTTGTTTTTTAGTTCTATATTTTCAACTCCAACTCGGCTCTTTTTCTTGAAAGATGTCGATGGGGCTCCATGTCCAAGACCTTTATTTCGCCTGAGAACTTCTTCAACTATCACTTCTTCAGAGCGAGGTGTTGCATCCTCAGCGATAGGCTAATATCACAAAACGCACATGCGTTCCTGTGTAACATCATAATGAGTCGAGCTTTAAATTAAAACTAACACTATTGGAGCATCAATTAGAAAGTATTCAAACATCATCATCAAGCACACTAAGATACAAAGTCAATTCAGAAGATATTCAAAAATCATCTAACACGTTCAGATAAAAAGTGATAAGCCCCCCTCCACACACACACACCCACACACGAAACTAACACTATTATCAAGACAAGGAGCATTAATTCAGAAGATATTCAAAAATCATCTAAAACGCTCAAATACACTATTGGAGCATCAATTAGAAAGTATTCAAACATCATCATCAAGCACGCTCAGATACAAAGTGATAAGCCCCCTCCCATAAACACACATTGAAACTAAGACTATTATCAAGACAATGAACATCAATTCAGAAGATATTCAAAAATCATCTAACATGCTCAGACACAAAGTGATAACCCCCCCACCCCCACACACTCACATCCACATACCCGATTTCGAAACCATTTAGGAAATTGGTTTCGATGTCTTGAACTTAAATCAACCCGGCTAACTCTGTTTAATTCTCTCATGCGCTCTCTGCACATATTAATCATTTTATTTTAATGATTTGTGATATAAAAATAACCATTGAAAATTGGACTTAATCATGTTATTGATATACTTACACTAAGTAAGGTTGTAGCTCAACGCAATTATTTAGCACATAACATTGGGCAATCTCTAATTCTTGTTTAGAAAGCTGAACTATTTTCTTATGACCAGTTGGACGAGCTCATTGAGTGAAGACAGCTATTAACCCCTCATTTAGTTTGTCAAAGTACTCATCATCATTTCTCTCATTTTGCGTGAATTTGGTTTCAACGCCATGGAGATACAATGAGCACAAAGTCAACAACTCATTAACAATGTAGGCTTCTGCAATCGAACCCTCTGAATGAGTTTTGTTTCTAACATATTGTTTGAGTATATGAAAACTCATGTCATATGATAGCAATTACATTGTGCACGGAATATTTGATGTGTAACTAAAGGAAAAGTTGAGAGATATACCTTTTAATTGGGTACATCCAACTATAACCAACAGGACCACACATCTGAGGTAAATGAACTGCCAAATGTACCATAACATCAAAGAAAGCTGGGGGAATATCCTTCCTAACTTACACAGGATTAAACTGATTCCATCTCTAAGAATATCCAAGTCCTTAGTGTTCAGTGTTTTCGAGCATAATTCTTTGAAGTTAGACAAATTAACCAAAGCAGTGCACACATCCTTACCCAATAAATCACGAATCTCAACTGGTAGAAGTCTTTGAAGTAAAACATGACAATCATGACTTTTAAATCCTGAAACCTTACCCTTAGCTTGGTTGATATATCGTGATATTTTTGCTACGAAACCATCTGGAAACTTGACTGACTTTAAGAAACCACAAAACTTTATTCTCTCTTCTACTGTCAATGTGTAACATGCAGGTGGTTTAAAATATTTGTTCCCTTTCAGTTCAAGGTGTAGTTCTTTTCTTATATTCATGTCGGCTAGGTCCAATCGAGCTTTGTAAGTGTCTTTTGTTTTGCCTTCTATATTCAACAATGTACCAATATATTATCGTAAATATTTTTCTCAATGTGCATGATATCCAATTTGTGCCTGATTTTCAACTTACACCAATATGGAAGTTGAAAAAACACAATTTTCTTAGTCCAATTAAGACCATCTAAAGGACGCTTTCTTTTTTTTCCTAACTTAGTTGGGTTTTTGTAAACTTGACAAATTGAATTTGATCTAATTGCCTCAATGTATCTTCTCTTGTCAACTTTCTTGGTGCACCACGAAACTCTTGTTTACCATCATACAATCTACTCCTCCGCCACATATGATCACAAGACAAATATCAGCGATGTCCCATGTAACATATTTTACTTTGCAACCTCAAGGAAGATGCATCTTCGTTGCAAACAGGACATCCCAAGTCCCCTTTTGTACGTTAACTAGACAAATCTCCATACGTTGGAAAGTCATTAATTGTCCACAACACAACAGCGTGCATAGTAAAATATTGCCCAAAAGTAACATCAACTGCTTGCACCCCATCCCACAGTTGTTTTAACTCATCTATCAATGGCTGTAAATACACATCAATATCTTTACCGGGTGATCTAGGACCAGAAATTAGTAACGCCATCATCAAGAACGGTTCTTTCATACACTTTCACGGAGGAAGGTTGTAAGGTACTAATATGACTAGTCACAGGCTATATGAGTTGCTCATATTTTCGAATGGATTGAATCCATCTGTTACAATTCCTAATCTTACATTTCGAGCATCTTCTGTAAACCAACTATATTGCTTATCAAAATCCTTCCAACTTTATGAATCAGCAGGACGCCTCAATACACCTTCAACATTGACACGTTTCTCCTTGTGACATCTCATATCAGACGATGTGTATTTTCACTTGAACAATCTTTGAAGTCTGGGTATAACCGGAAAGTGACTTATTGCTCTTTTTGCGGAACTTTCTTGCCCTTCTTCCATAATCCATTTTATATCTTGGTTTACCACATTCAAGACATTTATCTTTTCTTTCATTCTCTTTCCAGAATAAAGCACAATCATATTTATAAGAATGAATGGTGTCATATCCCAACCCTAAATCTCTTATTTTTATTTGGCTTCATAGTAAGAAGCTGGAATTTTTTATCCTACTGGATGAGAACCATTTAAAACTTCAAGTAATTGGTCAAATGACTTATTGCTCCAATGATTAAGCACTTTGACATGCATCAATTTCACAATAAAAGATAGTGAAGTATACTTTTGACAACCAGGATAAAGTTCTTATTCGGCTTCACTAAACAAATCACTAAATCTATCGAACATCTCTGCATTTAGATTTATTCTATCAGTATTATCCTCTCCAACTCGTTCACCATTCACCTCCATCCCAATAAAACCACACATGTTATCTAACATTTCTCTCATCTCATCACCATCCTCAACATCATCATCACCATCAAGGTGAGATGCAGTATTATTCATCTCCATATTTGGTGAATGGTGATATCTTTGTATCTCTTCACCATGAAACACCCAACGATCATAGCTCAATGCCATTCCATATTGGCACAAATGCATTTTAACTTCTATTAAAGACAATTATCTTGAATGAAGACATTTTTTACATCAACAATGAGTTTTCCCCTCTACATTGACATAATTACTGGCCACACTCATAAACTGTGAAATACCATCAATATACTCCTTGGACAATCTGTTAGGATTTTTTATCCAACTCTTGTCCATTTTGTCACTCTGTAAGTTAAGTAAATATTTGGAGAAACTCTTAACAAAAGATCCCTAAATTAAAGATATTAAAATGAAAAATTAATTAAGAGGGTAACAGAAATCAGAAACAAAGATGAGATAGTTGCAGGGAATCCATTAGTTAGAGTTTAAGAGATGTAAATGGTAAATATTGTTTTTGAATTAAAAAAGTATTGAAGAGATGCAATCTGATAGCTTCCAATTAAAGGAACCTTTCATATTATAAGAAATGTAACCCTTGAACTAAAGTTTCAAGCATGTATATCAGTTGGGAAGTATTTCCCCATCCAAAACTTCTTATTTCAATAAGTTTATCGTGCTCTACAACAAAAAAGTTCTATAACGAGTGTGATTTCTAAAGGGTAAAGATTGATGTATTGAATTTTAGCCAATATATTCCGACAATCAACAAATATTCACTCAAGGGTTGTGACAATGCTTGATTTTTCCTATACCATAGTATTTTGATATGTTTGTAAAGTGTTATGTATGTTTGTGTTTGTAAATTATTATTTATGTTGGTGTTTGTAGATGATCATTTATGTTTAGGTTTGAAAAATGTTGTCAATGTTTATGTTAGTCATGTGTTGCTTATGTTTGTGTTTATAATGCATGTTTACTTTAGTCAAGATAAGAATGTAGCAAATAATGTTACTTTAATCATGTATTCAGCTTGCAATATAAACCAATAAATAGCCATATATAGAGGATAGTGACAAAAAGAAAGTCACTGAAATATAGTAACCTAAGATAAAACATCCAAGTGATATAGGAAACAATGTATGAATGCAAAACATTCACAAGTACTAGATCACATTCACAGTTAAAAGAAAAGAGAAATGCCTTTATATTATAAGAGTTGTAATTAATTATAAAATAATTGGACATGAATTTATTTTGGTCATACATGAAAGTATATGAAAATAGGTGTATAGTTATAAATAAAAATGTTTGTCAGTATGTACTTTTGTCATACAACAATCAATGCATAAATTATGATTATAGCTTACATTTGAAGGCATTGACACGAACATTTGTAGTAATTATAGTCAGACTGTCAAACATTCCTACTTTCCGATAGTACTTAGCATAACGTAATTTTGGTGCTTCAATATTCACTAAACATCTCAGCCTCAATTCCCTTCCACCAATCTCAAGATGATTTATGTTCCTAGATTTGTTTAGGCTAAAATTCTCAAGCATTTTGCAATCCAGTAACAATTTATAATAGATTAAACACTTAGTTTAATCCAACCCAATGACAAATGTTTATGTAATCCAAAGTGACTGAATTCACGTACTTGGAAATCATTCAAAAACAACTCTAATGATTCAGGGATTCCATGTTTCTAGAATTTTACAGGAAATCAAACTTCGCTATATGATCTTCATCTTCATTCCATGTTGGGTCAGAAAAATCAAGCATTAAAATCTTCACATCACATGCAATAGCAAATTCGATGCATGTTTCAATATGTATGCGAAAATTTTTAGGGTTGGAAAATAAAAAATGTAATCGATTTATCGTAGATTCTTGGTGATTGTCAATCCAACCTTGAACAAAATCGATGAAAACCCTCCTGTGAATATCTTTATTTTCCTCGGATGAATTGCTCTGTTATTGAATTAGTAGTAAAATTAATCAAAAAACAGCAAGAATCTCTAAAACTAAAGCCAAATCCAAATTCTAGCAAATTAACCCAATCTCCAAAACTGTATAAATGAATTACTTAAGAAAATAATAAGATCATAACTAGCCAGTGAACTCATTTCCTAATTCCACACTCCCACCCCGAGAAAATTTTCGACAGAGAGAAATTGGCAAACAAACAGAACAAGTAAAATGACTAAACAAATCTTAATATTATAAGAGGTGATATATAGTTTAATTGAAATAGGACAAGCAACAGAGAAGAGATTAAAGGGTTTCCAAAAAGAGAAGAGAAACAACTCGCAAATAGATAAGAGAAAGATCATTGGTTCGATGCAACACGGGGAAATCAAAGATTCAAGGAGAAATGACTCACCGCTCGCCGTTGGGATGAGGGGAAATGAAGGAAGACGCTCGTGGGGGCTCACGGGGTGAGGGGAACCGAGGTCATTCGTGAGGGCTCGCCATACGTGTGGGGGATTGAACTGCTCGCTAGGTGGGGAGCTCGAAGGATTTATTGCTAAGTTAAACGGTGTCATTTTTTCAGGTAGTGTATAGCGATGAAACGTTTATTTCCTCGGTAAAAGTATGACTCTATGGTGACAAATAATATATTTCATCGCAAAAGTAGTACTTTTGCCGACCAATATATTTTTTCGTCACTAAAGCAATACTTGTTAGCGATGAAATCCCAATATTTGTAGGCAAAAACCTAAAGAAAAAATGGCGCGCCTCTCTCCTACTTTCCCGGGTAAAATATCAGGATCTTTGGCGACCAACAAAACGTTGGTCCCCAAAGAACACTTTTAGCCACGAAATTAACTTCGTGGCTAAAATTTTGGTCGCTAAAAGAGGCTTTGCTTGTGGTCTCTTCGTGGCATTTTTCCGTATCTAACTTCGTGGCATTTTTCCGTATCTAAAACCAAAGTGGTCTCTTCACATCTTTCAAGTATTTTCTCAAGATTAGACAAGTATCTTAAGTATGATTCTCCAAAGATAGAAAAATCATCCATAAATACTTCTAGAGTTTGCACCACCATATCTATGAAGATGACCATCATGCACATTTGGAGGGTTGTACGCGTACCACCCCTCCTTTTGAGTTGCTGCTCAACCTTAATGGCCATGTGCACCATATCTTCTAACTCCACATAATTTTGCATCTCTACCCAATCATGAATTTCTTGGTTCAATCCATGCAAAAACCTAGCCATAGTGGTCGCTCGGTTTTCTTCTATATTAGCCATTATCATAGCCATCTTCATCTCCTTAAAATAATCTTTGACACTTTGGCTACCTTGAGTGAGACCTTGCAGCTTTCGATACAAGTCTCGATAGTAATGGCATGACACAAACCGTCTCCTCATCACGGGTTTCAAGTCTGCCCAAGTGTCTATGGGACGCTCTCTATTTATTCTTATATTTATCATTAGTTGATCCCACCAATCAATAGCATAATCAATAAATTCAACAATAGCAAGTTTTACCTTTTTAGGCTCGGAATAGTGATGACAATCAAACATGAGCTCCATCCTCTTTTCTCATTCTAAATAAGCTTCTGGATCATTCTTTCCTTGAAATAATGGTATCTTCGTCTTAATGTTACCCAAATTGTTGTTCACTCTATCAACAAACCTATCTTCTTTGTTCCTATGCTGGAATCCCCAATCTCCAACCCCACAGCCTAATTTGCCAACGTGAGAATATCGGTCCTCTTCATTAAAGTCTTCCCCAAATTCATCTTCATACTCAACCCTAGGTGATTGTCTGTCCCTCCGAAGTCCCATAGCAGCTCTAGGTTGCTTGACCCGTGTTTCCAACCCATCAATCCTCTCATGCAATTGTTCCAGTCCCTCTCCTAATGTCTTCTTTAATTCACCCACTATCGCCTCCATTTGGAACTTCGAAATGCCTCCTCCAGCCATTCCTCCGGTACTATTTCTGTTTGGCATACTTGAATGAGAATAAGATTAGTAGAAAAGAAATGAAGGACCTTACGATCTCTTCCTCACGTGTTTACACTCAAAGATTGAGGTTCACTCAATTTTCTTTCCACTCGTGTTTTTTCACTCTATGTTTATTGGCTTTTACCCTCTAATGATCTAACACACTATTACCTTTTACCACTCTTAGTTTTTTCTTTCTGTTCTTGATCAAACTAACAAACGAATCTGGAATTTTCAAGCAACAACCAAAAGACCTAAAACAAATCAAACACTATGAGAAGATAAGGAAAGCAAACAACTAAGGGATAAAATTAGAGATAAGGAAACAAAAGGAGATCGGATTATACTATCTATCTATCTTTTTTTTACATAAGATAAGATAGGATAAGATAAGGTAAGATAAGGATAAGATAAGATAATGATTAGATTAGATAAGATGAGATGAGATAAAAAACTATATGATAAGATAAGACAAGGACAAAATAATATAAGATGAGATATGATAAGATAAGATAAGGTTAATATATGATAAGATGAGATAAGAAAAGATAAGATAAGTTATGAAAAGATGATATATGATATGATAAGATGAGATAAAATATTATATGCAAAGATATAATGAGATAAGATAATGATAAGGTGATAAGATGATAAGGTGATAAGATGATAAGATGATAAGATGATAAGGTGATAAGATGATAAGATGATAAGATGATAAGATAATAGAATTCTATCTTTAATTTGTTGTTCAAATTCAGATTTGTAAAAGATAGGGACGATAGGTGATAAGATGATAGCTAAAACAATGGAAATTCAAATTTGAAATTTGAAATTCTGAATTTTTAGATGAAACTGCGTAGAACAATTAAACACCTTGGGAAGTGATCAAATTGATGAAATCTGGCATCAAAATGCCCGTACAGATTGTAGATCACAAATCCGTTCGATTTTATATGCAATAACGACTATCTCGACACTCGGATCAAAAGTTATGATCATTTTTCAGAACCACTGTTAAAATCAGAATTGAATCAGACTCTCGAGAACCAAAAGCTCTGATACCAAATGATATGAACCTCACCGTCACTTTACGATAAAACCTGATAACAATGATGGTTCAAGAATCCAAGGACCGATTTTAAAGAAGAAGAAACCCCGGCTCGTTTTCTATGACACAAAGAGAACTTTAGGTAGAAGACCTAAGACCGAAATTGATGCTTCGAAAAGAATCAAATGTATGTTTTAGACGCCACACTCAAGAACAAGAGGGAAAAATGAGTGATAAGTCTAGGTTTTAGATGCCACAAGAATATTCTTGATAAGCCTGAAAAGTTCTAAGAAGAACCAAAGAGAAAACTGTCACAAAAAAATTATATTAATCAAAGTTGTCTAATACACTGTGAAACCATGCTTAAATAAAAAAAAAACTAGCAGCCTAAAGAGTCCTAAAGTGTTTAAATAACCTAAACTAAATTTAAAAGATAAAATAAATATAAATTTCAATAAATAAGGAACTTGTAATCCACCCAAAAGACTCCTATTGGCTGTCCACTTCTAGCTTAGAATGGCCAAGGTGTCATGCTCTAATAGACTACCATTGGCTGCCCACTTCTTGGTTAGGATTGCAAAGTTGTCTTGTTTCCTTGTCATCATTTAAAATGCCATGTCATACTCCATGTTGACTACCATATTGAACGCCACATCATGCTCCATGTGGAATGCCATGTAGGATGCCACGTCATCCCCATGTGGGTTGTCATGTTGGAAGCCACCAAATGCTCCATGTAGGCTGCCATGTTGGATGCCACACCATGCTTCATGTAGGCTGTCATACTCCACGTCATGCTCCACTTCATGCTCCATGTCATACTCCTATTGAGTGCTTCAGCATTCTCTCTTCTCTAACTTTTCTGATTTATCCTCTTGGTAATTGAAGTGGATCCATCCTTTGAGCATGTGCAACTGGATCCTCATCACTTGGTTTAGCTGCACTTCAAACCTGAACTTGATGGATTCACCCACCTAGACTAGAAAGGCCAACTCGCCTTCACATGTCAGACCCACTTTCATATTTTGGAAGAAAATTTACGGACATTGAACCTTGACTTCAAAATAGGCCTTAAACCAGATGAACCAGTTAGACCTTCTCACTACATGCCAACCCTCCTTAAATCTTTCCTACTCAATTCTGGACACTAACCCAAGCCACTATTTGGCTCTCCTAAGGCGGGGAACCCTATTGCATTATTTTTTAGCCCCTAAATAAAGGTTTCGGGTCTTCATTTCAACACCCCTCCAAGAAACATAATTTATATTTTATATATTATTGAGTCTTTTCTAGTTTAGAGCATTATTTTTTAGGGAAGATATACAAATGATCTAAAGAGATCTAAAAAATATCATGAACGAAAAATTGAGAGATCTACTCTGAAAGGCCGAAAGCTGTAAGAGATAAAAATCTTGATCGTTCAATATTGTTAAGGTTTCATAGATACCATAAGCCAATAAGGTTTATGAAAGTTTAGTCTTTACCTGTAAGAAGATCGCGAGGGAAAAGTATACAAGGAGAAACCCTTAAAGGGTGAATGTAATACACTTCCTAAACCAAGTATAATATATGGCGTGTCAATATTTTGCTTCCCTACTCTCTATAATTTCATGCACTTAACATTTTCATATTCAATTTATTGCACCACATTATCCCTCACTTTAATTCTTGCACTTTTATTTTGTTTTTAACTTGTAGCCAATTGAGATTCACTCTTGATTCTTCAATTGCTACTTGAGTTAGTTTAAATTAAATATACGTTTATTATACTACTGTTTGATTGATTTGCTCTTGATCGATATTTATTTTATTCAAGCAAGTTATTTTTCAATTTCAAATCTTATTTTTAATATTCTCCCTATAGAAAAGGGGTGCAAGACTGATCTTATAGTTTTAAATCCCTTGATACTAGTAATTTTATTTTCAAATATGTCTTTTATTTTAGCATGTAATTGGTTCAATATAATTTACAAACACAATCAATATAAATGAAATAATCTATCCCAAAATATTTAGATTTATTAACCACAAGTAAGATTCCTATGAATAATTGTATCTGTAATAAAAAAATTAGATTCATATGAGTAATTCTACCAATAATGAGTTTCCTCACTCACTAATCATATTCATGAGTAAGCATACCAATCATCAAGTTTCCCATACCCACAAATTAGATTAAAAGAAGAAGAGATTCGTTACGAAAAACAAACATTATAATAGCGGCCAAAAGCACTAACGTAGCTTTTCGATAGCATTTCTGAAAATGTGATATATACAGGTGCTGTTAAAAGTCTGGGTCCAATGATACTGTTTTATAAATGCTATTTAAAACGCCATAGAAAACCCTTTTAGAGCCTTTTTAAATGCTATGGAAACATTACGATAGTGTTTCTTAAATGCTACTGTATCTCTTTTATAGCATTTTTTAAACACTGCGAAAGACCTTTGATAGCATTTTACAAGAAACATGTTATGTTTTCAATAACGCTTTGTTAATGCTAAGAGATACCTTTGTTAACTTTTTTTATTATGTAATTGTACAAATATAAAAAATAAATAACTTTTTGACAAAATATCACAAAATAACAAAATTACATTAATATTTTTTAATTACTCAAAATTGTTATACACTATTATCTACTAGAAATCGTATCTCAAAATGACAATTGCATATTGATTTTTACACAGAGCAAATAAAAGTAATATATCCTAAAGAAAAGATTAAAATCTAGTATAAGTTCACATCTAAACAAATCATACAATCACACCACTTAAGTTATGTAGATAAAGGGACATTGGCCAATAGGAGGAAGGGAAGGTGGCAATCCTCCAGATATTGAAGGTGGAAGTGGTGGCAAGGGTAGTTGATTGGTAAAGATTCAGTAACTGTTGTGTCAATTGGTTGTAGGTACCCTATGGCTTGCTTGCTTCTGTGGGGTTTATTTTGAAATATAGTTGTAACGGCATATTTTCAAACAATCCAGAAAAATAAGGAATTTGAAAGAGAAAAAATACATATCAGACGAGAAAAATTCCCCAAACAGATTACCATACCCAAAATTGTTATCTAAACTTCATGTAAACAACAAGAGCATAATCTTACCTTTAAGTTCTTTATATCAAGAACAAAATTTTCAATTGAAAAAATTATTAGGATGCATCAACAAAAATGTAGAAGATTTATAATGCATAATGCTTCTTCTTCTACATAAAAAAGATGAAACATATGATGACATAAACCTAGAACCAGGATAACATAGCCCCACCAAGAATTGCAAGACTTATATCTATAGCTAATATCAAAAGTCAGAATATAAGACCTGTGTTTGTATTTTTCTTTTCCCTTCTTTACAATTCTAAGACTACCAAAAGAAGTAAAGGCACCTGTCATATAGATAAGTAAAAATCACACCTTGGCCTCTATAACAATCTTTCGTTCAAGTTTCTTTAGGTCTTCAGTGTTTGGGTCACATTCTATCCCATTCTCACATAATGGATTTGCTCCAATTAACAAATGAAATGACAGAGATGCTTTAGCAGCCCGTAAAGTGTCTAAGAACCAACCATATTGCTTTATAGGGGGGGGGGGGAGGTTGGTTGAGGGCAAAGCACAACATTACTTAGGGGGGTTGGTTGAGGGCAGAGCACAACATTACTTAATAAGACGAATCAATAAATTACTACCTTGATGTTTTTTGGACAAAGCATGATAGCCTTGCCAACATCTGTTAGAGAAGGTCAATAATTCCCCAGCCGCAAATTCACATGGTCTTTATTTCCAAAGGGAGTCAAAGTTTCCAAGCCACTCAAAACTTTTTGATTAATTTCTCTCCTGTAGCAATCAGTTGCATCAGACTAATGCTTTTTAACCATATTCATAAACTTGTTAACATACTAATTTCACTTCTCATTATTTGTACCACTACTAATACACAAATAAAAATCTTCTAGACACATGTTCACATTATATCATTTGAGAAAGAAAATTACATGTAATCCCCCTGCTTCACCGTCGAATCAAGAAATGGTCATTCAGAATATTTCTAGTCAATACACCTAGAAAAATCAGCAATTCCAAAATTAATGATGATCAATAAGTTATTGGTTTCTTTCTTCATATTAGATCAAATTATGAAAAAGTGCTATTGATGATGCGAATTCTCAGCTCATTGTAAGCAATGTCATTTCTTTTTCTTTTCTTTTTTCTATGAAAGATGTAATCAATATCCTTAATCAGGCAATGGCTTTTAGATTTCTAGCCATAACATATACTGAATTGGTATTTCCACCTTTAATATAATAAGTAGGGTTTTTCTAATGACAAAATTCACTTACAGAGGAAGTGTATCCAAAATCCATCTTTTTTCTTTCTTTTGATTAGTGTAATAAAGTTTCCATCTTAAAAAAGGCTAAGGAATAGTTATAATTACCATCTAAAAGGTCATACTCACTAAATTTTCCCTCTAGAGGCATCATGCTAAATAAAGTTCACATTTCAATGCGGATACTAGAAATTTCTCAGGACAAATAATAGTCAGGTTTTGATCTTTCTTTCTCTTTGTAGAAAGACAACACCAAATGATTAAAAATCCCACCTGAATGGCTCCTATAATAACAATAGTATTATCCACAACAAACAAAAATAAGAATTTCTCTAGGAATAGACATGAATAGGAGATAAAATTTAGAAAGCTTCTACTATGAATCTTCAAAGCTTAAGATTTTTCTTTACGCGGATAATGTTCTTCTTTTCTGCAAAAATTCTACTAAGAAACTGCAAGTAGTTCTAGATTCTTTTGATCTTTATGGTTCCCTCTATGGTCAATGGGTTAATTGATAAAATTCATCCCTATATTTTGGCAGGGGTATCTCAGGGACCCGAATTATTGATATTTTGTCGTTATCTAGAATGCACAAGGGAGGAGATTTTATGACTTATTTAGGGGTTTCTCTCTTTGTTGGTGCCCCTAAACGTTGGTGGTTGATCCCTTAGGTTAATAAAATTAAAAGAAAATTTAAATCTTGGAAGGGTATAACATTATCTATGGCAGACAGATTTTTCCTTTTTAACTCG
Source organism: Datisca glomerata (assembly GCA_003255025.1). Taxonomy (NCBI): domain Eukaryota; kingdom Viridiplantae; phylum Streptophyta; class Magnoliopsida; order Cucurbitales; family Datiscaceae; genus Datisca; species Datisca glomerata. The sequence goes on from QANY01012330.1 coordinate 57,497, forward strand.
GTGATTCAAGGTTCATTTTTTCATTCTTTTCAACTTTATCGTTGGCCTTCCTCTCTTTTGAAGGATTTAAATACTGCAATTAAAAATGTTTGTTGGACAGAACCAGTTGATACTCGTAAGTCTGTTCTAGTGACTTGGAAATTTTATTGCAAGCCTAAAGATGAACGTGGTCTTGGCATCAAGGACATTTGCATTCTTAACAAGGCAATGTTGAATAAATCTTATTGGGATGTTGTTGGCCGATGACTCTATGTTTTTTTACTTATCTTCATGCCCGTTACTTCACGCAGGATCACTGACCGAGGTGATGGTATATTTCTTCTTCTATCTTGCTTGGCCTAAAATATCATTATGCTCTTCTAATGCTTTAGTCTAGGTGCTTGGTTGGTCGTCATTCTAAGGTCTGTTTTTTGGTAGACAATTCATTGGGAACTTTGTTGATTGATTTAGTAGATGATCATCATCTGTTACATTCTCTTTTGGAGTCCTTTATGAGAGATGTGTACTCTAATCTAGGGGGTTGGCATCTCCCTGTGTCATTTTGTTCTTATCATCCAACACTCACTTCTGAGATTGAAGGACTAGTAGTTAGCTCTGACGTGGAATCATTAGTTTGGACACGTTCTTTGGATAGAGTTGTTTTTGTAAAGATGCATATGCCACTCTTACTAAGTTTGGGAACTTTGCTAGTTGGGATAAGCACATTTGAAAGCCACTTATTCCGCCCTCTCGGTCTATCCTCACTTGGCGCTTGTTCCATGAAAAAAATGCCTATTGATTATGCATTGTGCGCTTGTGGTTTTATTTTCTCTTCCCGGTGTCATATTTGTTGTGTCGTGGAAAAGGTCTTATGTTATCTCTTTATAGAATTTCTTTTCTCTCATGGATTGTGGGATTCCGTGTCGAGTGTCTTTGGACAAGATATCAAGTTTAATGGTACTTTCTTAGATCTTTGGCAGATGGTGATGAAGATATCTTTTAGCATGCAATTAAAGGCTCTATGGCAGACTACCATTATTACCGTCTTTTGGGTGGTGTAGTTCTTTCATAATCAAGCCACATTTGAGAGAAGATAACATATCTTTGCTGAAGCTCTAGTCTTGCTTTGGCATTCAGTTCATGAAACGAACTCCTTGAGGATTGGCATAATGTAGAGTTCAATTAAGTAGCTTTTGACACTTCAAAAGTTTTTTGTTTTGGGTCGTCGTTCTAGAGCCCCATGTATCTTGAAATTTTATTAGCATCCTCCCTCGCCAAGTTGGATTAAGATGAATACATATGGAGTGTCTTTTAGCAAACATGGGCTTGCAAGTTATGGAGGAGTTTTTCGTACCTCAAGAGGATTTGTTAGGGTTGTTATGCTATTCATCTTGGCGTATGCTTTGCTAATTTTTTTCTTTATGTTTTCTTTTGTTGACTCTTTTAATTTAATTTAATAATATGTTGGGTTGGGTTAAATGATAAGGGTGTTATAGAAGTGTCAGTCTAGTTAGGATGTCTTGGTACACCTACGGATTCTTATCACTAACAACCTTATATAATTTTTTTTTTAAAAATTGAACTCAAAAATAGGAAAAACGAAGCCAAATTAATGCCTTCTTAAGCTAAAATCCTTATAATCAGGATTCAAAAGTAAAAACTTGAAATTAGACAAATCTAAAACTTAGGGTGTAGATCGGCTTTCAAACGCATAATTAGAAGCTCAAAGCTCCTAGCTCGACCTAGAAAAAACATAAATCTGAGAACTTAGGTAGGTCGCAGGACATGATAGACCAAAAACTATGTATAATCATACAGCTTCATACTTGAACTGTGCAAAAGTTGGCCTCACAAGAGCGTGCATCAAAATCCACCATTGCAAAACACCAAACCCATTCCATAAGAAATCTCCCCTTGAAACTCCTATGTCCAAAACAACCAAGCTTAGCATCAAGAATCACATAGAAAAACCCATTAAAATCCAACCCTAGGTCAAGCATAAGAGCTCAGGCTGAAGGTGTTGGACCTAACAACTCAAATCACCATGATTGAGAGAGAGGAATATAAAAGGGGATGAGATATAGAGTGTTGCGAGAGAGAGAGAGTTGAGACCTAGAGATAGGATAAAGAGAGATCAGGTGTGAGTGATAGAGATATGTTTGAGTTATCATAGTACTTAATTCAATTAGATTTGGGATTTGGAAAAAATTTACCATCGCTGGGACGTCAAATATTTTCATTTCACTGCATTTTATTTGAAAATGTTGTATTTCTATACAATAAAAACCCAAATTGTTGTAGTGATTCTACTATAACCAAGAAGATAGGTTATTAGCTTTTCATCGAGTAAAACCTTCATTGTCTCTGGCAACATCCTTTTTGTACACGACATCGACATGCCCTAGAATAAAAAGAGAAAAAAAATAGATTAATATGAAACTTAAGGAAAAAAAAATAACAATTGAATACTAAAAACTTCTTAAACTTAGTTTCAATCGTATACTAATAAAAGAATTTGATGTAATTGGAAGTTGAGAGATCTAGGTGAGAGTGAAATAAGACTGTGAGAGTTGAGAAAAGTCACAGAGCTTAACAGAAAGAGAGAGAGAGTGTTTAATGAGGCCGCATATGCCATTCAACGCCTTGTTATTAATGTCAAAAACTTCAAAACTAATTCGGCTATCAGTTAAATAGTGTAAGCAAATCAGTTTAGTGGTCTGCCTAATGATGACCCAAACGTTCACATAGTCATTTCTCAAAATTCATGAGACATTGAAGCACAACAATGCAGTTAGGCTGAGATTATTCTCATTTTCACTTTGGGATAAGGCTGAGTTGGTTGAACTCTTTGTCTGCGAGAGAGAGAGAGAGAGAGAGAGAGAGAGAGAGAGAGAGTATGAGGGTGACTATGGAAGAAAGGTGAAGAAAATGGGAAGTGGAAAAGAAGAAAGATGCATCAGTGCAACAAAGAGCATATTTGATAACATTCAGCTACAGGGTTTTATAGAGAGAGAGAGAGAGAGTTCTACAACTATCTAGCATCTGATTTAGTTCCCAATTGTAAATTATGAGTGAGCTTTTTATTGATGAAACTGAGAAAACATACCAAAGAGGTCTACACAATTATAAATGTTATCTGGATGTGGGTGTAGGTAGGATAACAAGGGTTGTTAATTGTTGATGCCATTTTTCTAAACATTACACGTGTTCATCATTCGCGGTTGAGGACCAACACAACAAAAACAAAGAACCCAAAGAACGAGGGGGACCAGGGGTAGTGTCTTCGCCTAAGGGCCTTTGGTGCTTAAGTTAGCAGTCTGGAGGAATTTTGAAAAGGGTTCTCTAGGTGGAAAATTTCTTACCTTCCTGTCGAGATGAAAGGAGTATTTATACCTGAATTCCAATTAGAGGAGGCGTGTAGGAGAAGCTTGGGTCATGTGATATCTGACCCCCAATTAATGGACGGAGGTAGCATATAATGATGATGTCCCCCCGTACTAACATAAAGGAGGGTCAAGGTGACTTAAGGGAGACCTGTCTGGCATAACAGGCAATGATTGGATGACAAAGTCACAGGTCAAATAGGAAGGAGCCATTTCGAAACCTACTTTCGGCGTGTAATGATGATGCTGATGTCAGATGGTTTTTGGGACTTCAAGGTCATCCGTGAATACCCTATTCTTCCTATAAGGTCTGATCTATCTTGCACACAATGGTTGTGGTTTTGTGAGTTCTGGTCGGGTTGGACGTCTGGTCCGTGCATCAAGGGTCGATCGACTTTCCTTATGACAGAACATGACACCATTGGGACACACATCCTTATTCTATTGGTCATCTGGAAATACCCATAATAGTTAGCCTTAGTTGAGGACTCTACCTACGTCTTGTCACCTAGGTCTGAAGACTTTTATATTTGGGTTTCACTCGAGCAATTCATACTTGTGTTGAATTTCATCTTGTTAGAGTGCTTACAATAGTCAATTTTTGAATGCTCAAATACACTTTGATGTGAATTTCCCACGGGAGCGTGACCCTACATTTATCAAAACATCGAATCAGGGCCTTTGTCTCCCTCTCCGTCGCCTTTCAAATGCCATAACTTTTAGCTGTCGATTTTCATTCTGTAGTAATTTTTTATCGTCGCTGAATCTGTATAGTAGGTCCCTTCTCTATGCCCTTTTTTTCTTTTTATCCATGTTTTTCTGTCTTCTTTTGAGTTTTTAATCATTTCTGGGTGTTCAAAGAGTTTTGTTGGTCATATGAACTCGGGCACACCGATCGAGGCTGTGGCTTCCTATGTCATTCCTCGGTGTCGTGCGAACCCAGGCGATAGTTTCAACCATTAGGGAGTCGATGACTACCCTTCTTCTTTGACTGAGGAGGACATGGTTGCCATGTGGAGGACGCACCATCTCCCAAATTATATTTTCCTGTGGCTACTAGAAGATGGTGAGAAAATTAGTGTCCCATGGCATAGAGGGATCGAGTTGTACTTGGAAGCCTTGGAATGTGGGATACGACTTCCCCTGCATCCCTTCCTCACGAAATGGTTCTCTATGATGGGGATATCTCTAGGCCAACTCAAACCTAGCTCTTGGAGAGCTCCGGTAGGGTGTTGGGTCATGTGGAAGCTATACAATGGTGAGGAATTCACCTTGAAAGAGTTTGACTTCTTGTTCCTGTTGAAGTATCCTCCTTAAGAAACCAAGGTAGGGGCCCCTCCTCGTGACCTGGGTTGTTTCTACATTAATGGTAGGACGTGAGGTGTGAAGGGACTTGTAAGCGGCATCTCATCCTGGCATAAGGACTGGAAGGATAGTTGGTTCGTGATCGTTGGGTCCTGGTAGGCTACTCCTGGGGCCTCGAGGTTCCCAAACCTAATGCCTCGGGTTTTTAGGACTACAGGTGAGATCATGATTCGAGAAAGAAGGCACGTTCATGCTTAACCCTGAAGTTAACTTCCTTTTTACTCTTGTAATGGGACTCTTTGCCCACTCTCAGGCCCAGATCCTCAACGCGTCTATGGTTTCCTTACGTCACTTGTGTCCCAGCTCCAAGCCAGGTTGTATCAAGATCCCCTGGGGGATGTTGTAGCATAGTTTCCTGACAAGGTCTACTCGGTAGGCTCAAGCATGGAGAGTCTTGATTCTAGCAATCTGAGATCCTTCCTTTAAACTATACAAGATGTCGTTTATGTCTCATTTTACTCCTTTATGTTCATGGTCTTATTGTCATAGCTCTATTTTTATTATAGAAATGCTTCTTCCTGAAACAAGCGTCAAGCAAAACTCAAGGCTATCAATGCGCAGGAAATGGACGTTATTCGGTCCAAGAGGATGGGGAGGTCAAATGAGGGGAAGGTCTCCCTACATCTCATCCTTCTATTCTTCTACAGAAAGCGTCAGGGTTGCTACCACCTCCTCATTCATCTTCGGTTCCTACATTTTTTTCCAAAGCCCACCGGGAGTCTCCCCAAAAAAATTTCTCCTCCTTCAGAGTAAGGACCATTGTGGAGCACCATCGATTACGCAACTCCTAAGGAGTCTTTATCTCGACTTTGTGGGTCTAATCCTCTAGGTTCTGACTAGTCAGAATCCTATGATGAGACATGTAAGGCCTCGGTGTCTCCTGCTGACGATGATGAGAATCTTGATCCTCATACATAGGCCTGAAGTGAGGTAGGGATGCTGCTAGACTTTTGGTCCAAGCATGTGAACTCTAAGAAGCGGGACTGCCTTCTCGAGCTGCCGGAGGTAGGGCTTGTTGATGCCTTAAGGGGGCACACCTTGTATGTAAGTACTATTTTTTCTGCTCTTTTTTCCATTTTATCATCTCCCTATCTGTTTCGTGTCTCTCATAGGTCCTTGTCTACAACACCATAATGTTGGCACATTTTTGACGTTGTGAGGCTGCAGGGCTCGTGGCAGCCCAAACTACTTCAAATTATGAGGTCGTACTTGCAGACGGGGCCTAGAGATTTGATTCCTTCCGGCAAGCTCATAAACTATTGATGGAGGCGTTCTGAGAGCTATGTGTCAATGGTTAGAGGTCAGCGAGTCTTGATGAGGGGTTGGCTTAGGCTAGGGGCAGAGGCCTCTCGAGCTTAGGGATACGATCAGGACCGGGAGGCTCGGCTATCAGATCGTGATAAGATTATCTCAAAGCTTCAGTAGTAGGAGAACTTCTTGAGAGAACTCACAACTTCAGGAGGAGAAGCATGCCAAGGAGATGCACGCCCGATATTAGGCGGAAGGTCAGGAGAGAGAGGCTACCAAAAGCTGAGCTCGGTAAAGGCTGCTTTGAAGTAGAAATCAGATCGGTGGTCTGAAGGTCATGCCAAGGGTATAGAGGACTTTAAAGAGTCTCCAATGTTTAAGACGACCCTATTTCTAGAGTTCTCCATGGGCTATGACAGTTGTCCAGATAAGATTGTTGAGGCCCATCGTAAGTCAAACCTGAACTTTCTCAACTGTCCTCCGGAATCTTCTCCATTTCCTCCTCAGAGCCTCTATTTTGTTCGACTCGAGAATTACAAGCCTTCCTCTCCAGTCATTTCCAAGACTCTAGTTTTGAAAGCTGCTCCAATCGAGCAAGACACGTGGAGGTTTCCTTCTTTACCTTCGGGTTAACATGAGGAGAAGATCTCTCCTTACCACCAGAGTTGGCAGAGGTTGTTGCCGGCACTGCCAAGGCCCCTCTTATCATCTAGTTTATTAATTTTTCTTCTACTTATTATCTTTTTTCTTCTATTTGTAATCTTTCCTTTTTATCAATCAGAATATGATTTCTTCAATAGCTCTGTTGCGTTTGTTGCTTTTTTTTCTTAAGTGAATGATCCTCAAGTAAATGAAGCTCCGCCTTCACCAAGTTCTTAATCATTTGGCACGACTGGTTGTTGGTTTGATTCTAATCCTTGATCCGAGCAAGACTTTGATCTTTTCCTTGGTCTAACTATCCATCACTTTCAGTCGTGAATGTTTTAAGTAATAGTGTTTGCTGACATGAAGTGCACGGTTATCCTTAGCTATTCTCTCTCAGTGGGTTTCCCCCTTTGAAAGAGGTTGGGCCAAACATTCCTGCTATAATCGTGGAAAGGTTTTTCGGATGTTACCCCATGTGGGAGGTCTATTTGGGTACACCTACAATATTTCACACTTACTACTGTCATGCCACATGCCATCACAGTAGCTCATTTCAATTTTTGATATCCTATCAGTGATTAACTCGCGGTAATTACTGTGAATTAAATATTTATTTTAGTAAGATAATTATCTAGATATCAGTTAATTCAAAATTAATATATCTGATTATCCCTATCAACTAACTTATCTGTTTTTTCACAAATAACAGATTTAGTTGATTTAAATTTTATCTAATAATAAATTAATCATCTAATTTCAAAAATTAGATATTCTGTCTCACTTATCGATAATTAAAAAAAATCGATAATTATATATATATATATAATTTTTGAAAATTATTTTTAAATATATTAGTAATTTAATTAATTAATCACATATGATTATCTCGTAATTATGTACTTGCCCCATAGTAAAAATTTATTTTGCAAGTCAGTCCTTTTCTCATGTCCTGAAATATTCACACCATAGACAACATAGAATATCGGTGACTTGGGGACCATGGACCTATAATCCTAAACTCTAATAAACCAAATTATTAATTAAACTTTTTAATTAAATAATCTTATTTATTACTTCACTATAAATATGAAATTGCACTCTTAGATATTATAGAATGTATATACAGAGTATTCTCATGTAGTCCACTGACATAATCATTTCATGTAAACTATCCTCCATTTGTTAGTTCGTAAATTAGAACTGGTCAAAATTATCATTTTACCCTCTAATTAACTCTTGATCCTTAAATACTATTTATCCACTAGTGAATGGCTAATATATGATCTTATTATAAATTTGAGCTTAATAACCATTCAGTTCCAGAAGTAACACTTAAAGGAACCAATATACGATCCTTCAGGAAAATTTAGATTCCACATCTTGTAAGATCATGTCATCAGCCAAGCACATCACTGAATCTCCAAAATAAAAGTCACTAGCTTGATTAACGAACAGACCTTACAAGTGAATCAAAAGATCTAATAGACATGCATAGGAGTTCATGACTACTCTGGATTCAGACTGATCTACATATGATTATCGAATTGATGTGTATTAAATCTTTATTAGAACGGAACGTTAGTAAAGATATTAATTCACATCGGTCATATCATATATAATCTTATTATATAAAGTACCTTTACTAAGATGTCTATCCACATCAATGATCCAGATCTAGATCACACGATTCATAATGCTCAGTGAACCGTACTAATAACTATTTATTTAAGATTTCATACTTTAATATGTTGCTGACAATTTTATTCATTATCTATGCTCCTAATCCTCTCGTACTAATACAAGATCATAGTCTCATTAATGAATATGAAATTTTTAGATAATTATATAAATTATTCAACAATAATTTAAAAGAACAATTATAAGAAAAATGTAGTCCTCTTTAAATTTCATTTAAAATGTCAATACATATGTTTTGAGGCAGAACCCCCAACAATCTCCCATTTGCCCCAAATCAAATGTGTCATCTCTCTTAATCCCATGTTACGCACTTGACCCTCAAAGTGACTTCGCAGGAAGTGTCTTTGTAAATGGATCAGTCAGGTTCTGTTCTGATGCTATCTTCATAACAGTCACATCCCCTCGATGCACGATCTCTTTTACAAGATGATATTTCCTCTCTATGTGCTTGCCCCTCTTGTGACTCCTCGGTTCCTTGGAATTTGCTACTGCCCCACTGTTATCAGAGTACATGACCAGTGGCTTGTCCATATTTGGAACTAATTCCAGATCAGAATAGAGCTTTTTGAGCCATACCGCCTTTTTCGCAGCTTCACAAACTGCTATATATTCAGCTTTCATAGTGGAATTTGCAAGGCTGGATTGTTTAATACTTCTTCAGAATACAACTCCTTCACCTAGGGTAGATGTCAACTTTTGAATGTCTCTGTCTGATTGAAAATCAGAATCAGTATATCTAGTGGGGTTCAGGTCTCCACTTGCTTAAACAAGCATATAATTTCTCGTTCTCCTATGATACTTGAGAAATTGCTTTACTGCAATCCAGTGTTCTAAACCTGGATTTGATTGATAATGACTGACAATTCCCACTGCATAATAGATATCTGGTCTCATACACAACATGGCATACATGAGACTTCCAACTGCTGAAGCATAGGGAACCTTCTTATATCATCTTCCTCTTGAGGTATCTTAGGACATTGTTCATTGAAGAGGACAACTCCATGTCTGATCATTTGTTGACCTTTCTTGGAATTCTCCATAGAGAATCTCTCCAGCAACTTATCAATATAAGATGCCTAAGAAAGTGCCAAAAACTTGTTCTTTTTATCCCTTAGGATTTGGATGCCTAGAACATAGCTCGATTCTCCCAAATCTTTAATTTGAAGTTTCTCACCTAACCATTTCTTTACCCTTGATAAATTTTCTACATCATTCCCAATGATTAGAATATCATCAACATAAAGAACTAAGAAAACATTATTTTATATTTGGTGTATTTTTAAACACAGGCTTCATCAACGTTTTGCTCGAAGCCATAAGACTTTATAACCTCATCAAAAGTAAGATTCCAAGATCTAGATGCTTGCTTTAATCCATAAATGGATTTAAGCAACTTGCATACTTTTTTATCTTGCCCCTTTTGTACGAACTCTTCTGGCTGCATCATATAGATGCTTTCTTCAAGAGACCATTCCAAAAAGATGTCTTGACGTTCATTCTCCATATCTCATAGTCAAAACTAGCGGCTATGGACAAAAGGATGCGAATGGATTTTAGTATGGCCATAGGGAAGAATGTCTCTTCATAATCAACTCACTTCCTTTGTGTATAGCCCTTGGCTACTAGCCGTGCCTTGAAAGTGTCTACTTTTCCACTTGTACCTCTTTTATTCTTGAAGATCCATTTACATCCAATGGGCCTGACATCTTCAGGTTGATCTATAAGTTATCAGACGGAATTAGAATACATATATTCAATTTCCTGGTTCGTGGCATCTTGCCATTTCTCATTTTCAAGATCATCCATTGCTTCTTCATAAGATAATGGATCGTCATCATTAGTGTCTGACAATAGGACATGTGTTGCTAGTTCACAGCAAACTGGTTGTCACAACCCTCTTATACTGGGGTTTCCTTTACATAAAAGTGTGGTTTCTCTAGTTTGTCGTTTATCAGTAGAAATTGAAGGTGGTATAATCTCATCAGTCGCTAATTCCTCGAGAACTACTTTTTATGAGGTTTTGAGTTTTTCATATAGTCATACTCAAGAAATGTTGCATTAACACCTTTTGATCATTGTGAATATAGAAGTACACACCTCTAGTCTCTAGAGAATAGCCAACTAATATGCATACCTCAGACCTTGAGTCTAACTCTTTGGTCTTGGGTCTAAGAACGTGAGCTGGATACTCCCATATACGAAAATGAGACAAATTAGGTTTGGAGTCATTCCATAACTCTATAGGCATCTTGCTTACAGACTTAGAGGACACTACATTCGAAATGTAAGTTGTCGTGTGTAGTGCATATCCCTAAAATGTAAGTGACATATCCCCAAAATGTAAGCGACAATGATGAGTAACTTAACATCGACCTAACTATATCCAATAAGGTTCAGTTTCTCCTATGGTGTCCTAGGTGCTGTGAGTTGGGATATGATTCCACACTCCAGCAAATAATCCTTGAATTCTAAATCCAAGTATTCACCACCTCGATCGAATCGTAAGGTATTCAATGATTTACCTAATTACTTTTCAGCTTCAGCCTTGAAGTCTTCAAACTTTTCAAAAGTTTCAGACTTTCGATGCATTAGGTAACTATAACAATATCTTGAGTAGTCATAAATGAAAGTGACAAAATACTCATACCCACCTCTAGCTTGTACATTGATCGGTCCACAGACATCACTACGTACTAAGTCAAGTGGTTCCTTGGCTCTTTGGCCATTTCCTGTGAAATGTCTCTTGGTCATTTTACCCTCTAGACAGGATTCACAGACTGGAAGAGTTCCAAGTTTTAGCTCTCTAAAAGCACCATGCTTTGTTAACCTGTTTAACCTATCTAGATTAATATGTCACAACCTAAGATGCCATAAATATGTGTTATCATCATGAGAAACTCTTTGTCGTTCATTACTTTTAGGTTTTGCTACTTTAAATAATTTAGAATTATTTGACTCGCCTTCAGTCGGTTTAGCATATACAGTCCATTTATAATTTTAGCATGACAAATAACGAATCCATTCTTAAAAATAATAAACTCTTTATTAATGAAAGAAACTTTGAATAATTGTTCTTACAAAAATGAAAGAGAAATCAAATTCCTTGTAAGACAAGAAATATAATAAACATCGTTCAAAACTAAGTAATTATATCCAAAAATTAAATGGATTGTCTTTAATGCTTTATCTGACACGAGCGCACTACTGACAACTCTCAAAATGACCTCACCATCAGCCAGCTCTCTTGACGAATCAAGTATCTGCAAGGAAGATCATACATTGTTAGTGGCTCCTGAATCAAGTATCCAAGATGACAAATCATATTCCACTAAATAAGCTTCAAGTACAAGTAAATCATATTTACCTTTCTTTTTCAGCTCAGAAAGATACTTGTTACTGTTTCTCTTCCAATGACCTTGAACCCCACAGTGGAAACACTTTCCTTTTGGCTTGTTGTCTTTCTTGTTCTTCTTAGTTTTCGGCCATGCCTTGGATTTCTTTACTTTTTTGTTCTTACTCTTGTCCTTACCATTGTTCTTCTTCCTTTTATTTTTCTTAACAATATTGGAAGAAGACTTTTGCTCGACAACATTTGCCTCGCCCTCTTTGGCCATTGTAAGGTTGAGTGACTCAAAAGTGTGCAGTTCATTAAACAATTGGGTCATGTTGAATTGTAATTGTTCATCACATAGTTGGTCGTGAACGTAGAAAAAGCTGGTGTGAGCGACTGTAGTATGATTTTAAGTTGAGTTCACTCATCAATGGTCGCCCTATATACTTCTTCCTCATACATTATGTCGATCATGTTTAAAACATGTTCTCGAACAGAAGTACCCTTCCTCATCTTAGTTGTCATATAGCTCCTAGTGGCCTCATGACAACTTTGAATGGATTGCTGCCTAAATATTGCCTGTAAAGATTACATAATCTCATAGGCAGTCTTGATGCTTTCATGCTTGGTTCTCAGAACATCATTCATGCTAAAAAGCATGTAGCACTTCGCCTTGTTGTTTGATATGATCCAAGCATCATATTTGTTCCTAACATTCTTAGGGGCGTTAGCAACGAGCTCCTTAGGACATTTCTCAGTAAGAACAAACTAATGATTATCACAAATCAGCATTAAATTCATATTTGATTTTCAACGTACGAAATTATACCATTCAATTCCTCAAGAGCGAGTAAAGTAGTAATAGGGTTTTCCATGGTAGACATAACATTGATAACTGTAATTTAAAACACACATGATTCAATTTAATTAATAAATATCTAGAATTTGAAAAGTAAACGTGATGCATGATTACAATCATAATAATCATATAAATTTAGCATTTACAAATCACGATAAAACAACCCAACAATTAATGTGTCACCTTAGGGTCGGTCATATTAATCTCAGACTGTTTATGAGACATTCTCATCCTTATTAATTAAAACTTAAAATATCTCATATTTTCTCTTTTAGCAATGAGGTATCACTTGTTCACATGAAAGCTTAATTGTAATTTTGTGAGTGTAACCCATCATTTCAGATTTCATGACTTCATTTAGAATATACCACTTTAGGGTCAGTCAAGTCACAACTATCCACATGAAAGTTTAATTGTGACTTTGTGAGTGTAACCCATCATTTCAGATTTCATGACTTCATTTAGAATATGCCGCTTTAGGGTCGGTCAAAATTAAACTACATCACTTCCTCCTATCTTCTTAAAAAGTCCAACCTTGGGAATGATACAGCTTGAAACCTTCCTTAGGGGGATGAAATTAAAGCTATCTCGAGGCCCTCACTGCACCTCATGGTGTTGTACTAATGGTGGAGACCATATGTTACATTGAAATGTCAAATTTCTTCCACTCACTATTTTAGGATAATGTGTTTCTACTTTAACTAATCAATTAATTATAAATTAAGTACTAGTTAAAATAATAACCCTATAATTATTTAATTATCAGTTAATCCAATCTCATTGGTCTAAGTTTGTTTAATTTTTTGAATCGCCTAAGTCATAATTTAGGTGAACTTAGTTAGCTAATTAATTATATTTATCAAACTCTAATAAAACTCTTTAACTAAAAGTCAGTTAACCTAAAGATTACTATAACTGTTAGTGTGGTGTGATTACCAAGTTTTAACTAGTTAAAACCTATCAGTTTACACGCAATTGATTTCATAAATCAATACATATAAACATATTAGGACAATCCTAATAAATCATATTTCTACATATGAAATGCATGATTAAATAAAACAGTGTGGGATTTTCATGTTTGGTGTGTGATCGACTAATGCATGGACATATTATCAAACATAACAATTAAACGATTATTTGACAATTAAAAAATAGCGGACCGAGTGACTATTGTGTATTTCTAAATTATAATCCTTGAAATAAAGAAATAAAATTACAAAGCGAACTTCAGGAATACATATTTCTCAAATATTGCCTTCTCCTCCTGATGTCTATCTTTATAATCTTCAAGCTTTGGACAAAACCCTATTTAATTAGAAAAACTATTTTTCTTAATTAAAATAATTTCTATAATTATCCTTTTTAATATAGTTGATTTTGAATTTATCAAATAAACACTTTATTTGATTTGGTCAGACTTGGGTCAAACCCAATCAACCTATTAATTTTGAATTTTCATAAAATCAAAAAATAATAATTAATTTTAAAATTACATTAATTTCAAAATTTAAATAGATAAGTAAAAGAGTTTGGGTTTAAATAAAACACTTAGTGATACATAGTTTGTATGGTTTGTTGGAAACTTTCCTAAAACGTGACAATAATTATCACCGACGATAGGACTCTTCGATCGCTGCCCATCAACACCACCGCCGCCAGTCGAGCCGCGCAGCACTATTCACTACCGGTACAGTACTGCCCGCACTGTTCACCTCCACTGGAATACTAAATTTCTAGCATGAACAGTGTTTTCACGGATGAATAGTATTTTTGCGGATGAACAGTGTTTTCGCGTGAACATTAAATTTCTACTGTTCGTCCCATGCGTTCTTTATCTTCTCACGCTTGGAATAATTACAATAATATTCATAATTAAAATTACAAAAATTCCTACACCTCAATTCGGTTTACACAAGATCTATGAAAAATTAAAATAAAGACTGACCTAATAATCACCATACAATTAACGATCCATTATTTTCCACCCATTAAAAAAACATAATTATCTATCATGATGCTCTGGCACCACTAGTTGGTCGTCGTGGTGCGTGCATGGCGGAAGCGTTGTGGCGTGTGGCCTTTTAAAATACTAAATTTTTAATAAAAATCAAATCTTTTAATATAACCAAACTTATGCAATGCCACGAGAACCAAAAAAACTTTTAGTGAAAACTATTTTTTAATCATATACCTCTTGTAGTCTATATCAAGTGTCCTCAACGCACTAGGACGTCTGTGGGCATGTAAAATATTATAAGACACGTTTTATGTCTCTAGATGTTCTCAATACATGAGATCTAGAGATTTACTGAGCATGACTTTAGTGAGACGATTCTCTAAAAGAACGTGATGATTATTTTTTTAGAGATTTGATTAACGTTTAATCACAAAAGAAAGTGTCTCTGACACCAATCATGTTCTTAATTCAACTCTTGATTGACGAACTGATGATCTAATCAATTGATTCTCTCTTCTTCTTTCAACCACTAAGACCATTAGAATAATGTATGTATATATTCTAGATAATGTCGTATCATATTTTTGGGGAAAAACTATAATAATATTTAATTGTAAATTTACCAATTGGAGTGAGACCCACTACAATTGTGTACAACTGCACTGTCACGTGGCACTGTAGTGTGTCGTGAGCCAGCACAGTTGTCCATGTCATTTTCTGATACTCTCTCAATGATTGACACGTAGCAATTACTGTGAATTAAATATTTCTTTTAATAAGATAATTATCTAAATATCACTTAATACAAAATGAACATATCTGATTATCTTTATCCACTAACTTATTTGTTATTTTACAAATAACAGATTTAGTTGATTTAAATTATTATTTAATAATAATTTAATTATCTAATTTCAAAAATGAAATATTCTATCTCACTTATCGATAATAAAGAAAACTGATAATAATTTATATATATGGAATTTCTGAAAATTATATTTAAATATGTAAATAATTTAATTAATTAATCACATATAATTATTTCATAGTTATGTACTTTTCACAAGTCAGTCATTTTCTCATGTCCTGAAATATTCACACTCTAGATAGCGTAGTATAGAAGTGACTTGGGGACCATGGACCGATAATCCTAAGCTTCAATAAACCAGATTATTAATTAAACTCTTTAATTAAATAATTTTATTTATAATTCCATTATTACTCCATTATAAATATGAAATTTCACTCTTAAAGATTATAGAATGTATTTACAGAGTACTCTCATGTAGTCCACTGACATAATTATTTCATGTAGTTCTGTTCTCCAGTTATTGGTTCGTAAATTAGAACTGGTCAAAATTACCATTTTACCCTTCTAATTACCTCTTGATCCTTAAGTACCATTAATCTGCCATTGAATGACTAATTTATCATCTTATTATAAATTTGAGCTCAATAACCATTCAGCTCTAGAATTAACACTTAAGAGAACCAACATACGATCCCTGAGGAAAGCTTAGATTCCAATTCTTGTAAGGTCATATCCCCCGACATCCACACACTAAATATCCAAAATAAAAGTCACTAGCCTGATTGACAAACAGACCTTAACGAGTGAATCAAAAGATCCAGTAGACATGCATATGAAGAATACATGACTACTCAAAATTTTGACTGATCTATATATGATCATCGAATTGATGTGTATTAAATCTTTATGATAAACGACACGTTAATAAAGATGTTAATCCACATCGGTCATGTCATATACAATCTTATTATATAAAGTACCTTCACTAATATGTCTATCCATATCAATGATTCAGATCTAGACACACGCATTCATAATGCTTAGTGAACCGTACTCGCAACCATTCATTAAAGATTCCACACTTTAATATGTTGCTGATAATTTTATTCACTATCTATGATCTTAATCCTTTCGTACTAATACAAGATCACAACTCATTAATGAATATGAAATTTTTAGATATTTATATAAATTATTTGACAAGAATTTTAAAGAACAATTATAAGAAAAATGTAATCCTTTTTAAATTTCATATCAAAGTGTCAATACACTTGCTTTGAGGGTATAACCCCCAACAATATGGCCCTTCCCAGTTATGCTCAAGGGTCTCCCTTTGCCCTAGAGTTGCAGTATCATGAGGTTACAAGTTGATGTGACTTGTTACATAGGTTGGCTTGGTCTTATAGTTTTTCTAGGTCATCCAGGTTGTGCCTTAATTGGAATATGTTCTAATTCAAATCAGGATGCTAGAATATATAGGAGGGTAACCCAATTTCCACCAGAATGATGGCCTCCGTGCCAAAGACCAGTATGTAGAGGGTTTCTCCTATCGTCATCCTGCTTGTGGTCTTGTAAGCCTTAGAGGACGTTTGGGAGCTCATCTACCCAAAACCCTTTCCTACCTCCTAACTTGGCCTGGAGATTGTGCTTGATGGTTTTTTGACTGCCCCTACTTGTCTGTTGGACTGCAGGTGGGATGGTGAGGAGGTGAGATGCCTAATCTTGAGTTGCTCGCATGTCCAATTGAACTTGGTGTTATCGAATTGTTTGCCATTGTCTGTGATGATTATATGGTCTGTCAAACCTGCGTATGATGCGTTTCTATATGAAGTCCATGGTCTTATGCTCCGTGATCGTGGTTGGGGGCTCTACCTCTACCTATTGATGAAGTAGTCTATGGCTACGATGGTGAATTTTTTTTACCTTTTCCCATTGGTAGGGGTCCGATCAAATCCACCCCCAACTAAGCAAATGGCCATGAACTTGAGATTAGGGTGAGCGACTCTGGGGATTGGAGAGGGATGTTCACAGGCCTTTCACATTTTATCATATCTTCACACGAAGCTCTTAGTGTCTGAATTCATCATCGACCAGTAGTACCCTTACCTTCTCAGTTTATGGTGTGGGGCTTGTGCGCCACTGTGGTTTCCACACACTCCCTCATGGACTTCTCTCACGATGCAATTCTTCATTACGGGTGATTTATCTCAGGTGGGAATATGAAAAATCCATTTTTTACAAGGTTACATTGATGATTACATAGTTAGTGGACCTAAGTGAAGCTTTTTAGCTGCCTTTTTATCAGGGAGTAGGATTTTGTTCCGTAAGTACTCAAATATGGGGGTGATCCACGGTGGGGTTGCCACCAACCTACTTTCCTTTAACACATCCTTGTTGTGGATGCTTAGGTAGGGGATGAACTTCATTGGAAGCATTCTTCTAATCTGGGTGTCGTCGTGCAAGGCTAGTTTGTCTAACACGTCCGAATTAGTGTTCATGCTTCGAGGGAGCTCTTAAATCATGTAGGAGTGGTATTTTTGAAGGAGAGACCGATCTTGGGCCATATATTTCACCATATTATCTTCCTTTGTTTGATTTTCTTCGTTGATCTGATTGACAACTAATTGGGAGTAATTGTAGATGCTTAAGGCTCTCACATTCAGGATCCAGCCCAACTTTAGTCTTGTAAGAAGCACTTTGTATTATGCTTCGTTATTCAAAGTCTTGAGCCCAAAGCATAGAGCGTATTTGATCCAAGACTCTATGGGTGCTAAAATTAGTATGCCTGCTATGCTTCCCATCTCATTGGAGGCACCGTCCACGTACAGGGTCCAAGTCTCTCCTCTGGTCTGTAATGAAATGCCATAGCCTTCCCTTTGATGGCAGTTATGGGGATGATATCTGAAGTTCAAATTTACTAAGATTAATGGCGCACTTGGTTATGCGCCCTGAGGTTTCGGGCTTCTGAATGACCTACCTGAGCGAGGAGTTCGTAAGGACTTGAATGGAGTGGGCTTCACAGACAGAGCTTCCATGTCATTGTGCTAAGGGTGAGGGCTATCTTCTCTAGGTCAGGGAAGCATTTTTCTTCCCCCACCATGGCCTTGTTGATTTAATCTATTAGTTTTTGGATAAAGTCATCTCCTGTTTGGACGAAAGCGACCTGACAGCTAGAAAGAAAGGGTTTCCAGACACTTCTTGGTCCATTGAAAAGAGGTGAGGAGGTTTGAAGAAAGGGAGGCACTTGTCTGTAGCTCAGGAAATGAAATGGTTAAGCGCGGCCGCAACCCTCCCGACGAGACTATGGAACTTTTTATGCTGCTCAAGGGTTCCATTTTTAGTAATGCTCTTATCTTAGAGGTTAGCCTCTATCCATCTCTGGTTGACCATAAAATTCAAAAAAATTCCTAAGCAGACTCCTAAGCGCATTTGGAGGGGTTCAACTTCATCATGTACTTTCTCAGGGTGTTGAATGTTTATGCGAATTCAGCGGTATGGTCTGCTGACTTTCTACTTTTGATGAGCATGTCATCCACATACACCTCTATGTTCCTCGATATTTGCTCGATGAACACCTTGTTTATCAGCCATTAATATATGGCCCCTATGTTTTTTAGCCTGAAGGGCGTCATGGTATGTAGCAATAGGTTTCCCAGCTGATGATGAAATAGGTTTTCTCTTGGTCGGGTGGGTGTTTTAGGTTCTGGTTATATCCCGAGTATGCATCCATGAAGTTGAACAGATCGTGCCCTGAGGTGGCGTCGACTAGATGGCCTATGCGTTGTAGGGGGAATCTATCTTTGTGACACGCTTTATTTGACCAACACGATGTCGGCCAGCGATTCCAGGTATTCAATCTCCTTGATGTATCCTAGGAAGGAAAGCTTCTCCATTTTCACAATAACGTTTCATCCCTCGTTGAATTTACGCTCCTTCTCTTCTGCCTGATGGGTCAGACCTTTGGGTCAATGTTAAGGTGGTGGTTGATGATGCATCGATCTACGCCGGGAATGTTCTTGTTAGTCCGTGCAAATACATCCTTGTTTCCTGGAGGAACCGCATGAGATCCTCCTTCTACCTGGAAGTAAGCATCTACCCGATCTGAACTGTCCTCTCTGGTTGCTCCGGTGAGAGGATAACTGATTCCAAAGATTTTAAAAGTTCTCCCCCGGGCTGCTCTTCAGGTGGTCCGCCGATCATGGCCACCATCTCCTTGTCCTTGAGGGCCATGGCATGACACTCTCTTGATGTCTGCTGGTCTCCCTGGACAGTCCCACTCCTGTAGCGTGGGGAACTTCAGGATTTAGTGGTAGGTCGATGATATGGCCTTGAATTTCTGTATGGATGGTCATCCAAAAATGGCATTGTATACCTCATTATATTTGACTATTGTGAACTCTACCAGCTTAGTGGCGAGCTGAGAGATTTGTCGATGATATGGCCTTGAATTTCAGGGTCTAGTGCTAGGTCGACGATACGGCCTTGAATTCGTGTATGGCTGGTCGTCCAAAAATGGAATTGTATACCTCATTGTATTTGACTGTTGTGAACTCTACCAGCTTGGTGGCGAGCTGAGAGTTTTGTCCAGGGTCACAGGGAGTCCCATTACACCCTCAGGGATGATTCTTACCCCCCCAACCCCTACCAGGGGTGGGCCATGGGTATAGTTGTGTGAGATCTACTAGGGTCGATCGGTTTGAAAAATTGTAGAAAATTAGATTTGAACCACGAAACGGTTCACGAGCGAAATATCAAAAAAAATTATTTAACTTATTTAATCATATTAAATAATTGAAAACCAATTTTAGATTGATCATGAATATACGGTATTAAAACGAATAGATTAAGGGAAAATGTTTTTTCACCTTTACTCTGTATTGGAGAATTTCTGAACTGATGGAACTCCCGCGAGCGTTCTTAGTGTTCTTCAAGCTTTAAGATCAAAATCACAAACTTGATCTTTCATGAACGATTTCTGAATTAGTCCATCAACAACCACCCGTTGATTTAAAAAATATATCTCAGAAGAATTTAATGTAGGAATTTGAGTGTGGACTCTCAAAACGATTGAAGAAGAAAAAACAAATCTTCCTTCTTCAGATTAATTTCGGCGGCAACTGTAGTGAGAGGAGAAAATGTTTTTTCTCTTCTTTGTGTTGATAACAACAACTGTATCTAATACTCATTATCTATTTACAATCAAATTTCTATGAGATATTTATCAAATGGTAACTTTTGGTATTTACAAATATACCCATATATTAATAAATTTTCTAAAAATTCTCCTAATTATCTATTATTGCCAAAAATTACATCATCTCCTAGAGTTTTAGTTGTATTAATTTAATTGATAAATTAGATCATTATCAATTAATTAATTAATTAATTTTATTTAACTAATTATATAATAATTGAAAAAATAAATAAATTAATTCAATACAATATTTACACTTAACTAACTTAAGTGACATCACCTATCACATATAGGTGTAGGAAATATGCCTTGGCACCAAAACACATTTTGGTTCAACTTAGTTTGTTTTTCTATTCCTATTCTTTGAGTTATTTCTGAGACCGAATAGACCTAAATGAATAGAGCTTAGGATTCAAATATCCGACGAATTTATCTCCATAAATTCCTGACCTATTTAATCCTGACATCATACGACTCCATTATACGCTTGATGCCGAATCAACTCTCGATTCATGCGCGCTACATTTCCTGTTGGTGTAAATAAACTCTATTTGTTTTCACGGTCCACAGAATATTTTAACATAATATCCATCGTGAATATCAGTAACATGAGTAAAAAGTAAAATTATCATTTTACCTATCTTGTTATTATTTTTTGAACTCCTTTATTGATTGTGAATAAGAAAGACATTATAGTCAATAGTCTCGTACAATTTACAAATCTTATTCCATGACTCATTTCATCGAATACTTGGCAAGTTAATTTATTCACACACCCATAAAAAAGCATAAGGTGATATTGTTGCTTTCGCAATCCAACCACGAATTTCTATATCTGTGAATCACGTAACTCCTACTTAATTAAATTATAATCCCAACAGCCAAGATATTACCCGCCAATTCAAACTCACTCATTTGGCATATCAAAGATTGCAACTAACCAAGTCAAGTTATGTATTCACCTCAAGAATAAAGTAATTATGAAAATACCCTTAAGGTGTAACAATTAGATTTAGAGCTAGGTAAACGGTTTGGGGCTCTAAACTAATTTGTTATCAGTCTATTCAATATATTCATAATATGTCTAGGCTAACCATTTGAGTCTCCACTCTTATGCCTCAAGACTCACATCCAACGGTTCAACCTAACAGTTGTAATCACATTCGATTGCCCAGTCGATCCTAAGACTGCGAATAACATTCTTATATATTTCAGAAGAGTTCATCTAGAGACACTTCTATCTTCACTCTTCTTTCATTGACAATAGTTGCAAGACTTGAGTAATTTATAAACACACTCTAATTTAAAATAAAACGTTCAATTTATTCATAAAAAATTCAGTAATATAAATTTTTGAGAAATAACTAAATATAAATAAATAGTTATTATACGCTACTTTATGGACATATCCCAACAATATCCCACTTAGACTAATGTAGGTGTGTAAAATCTTTTATCCTTAAGCTATCCAGATGACCACAAAACTTGATTGCTTAAAGTCTTCATGAATGGATCTCCTAGGTTGATTAGGTGATACTTACGTTCTATGTTGTTTGGATCTTTTATGGCTTCTAGGTTCTTTAGGATTTGCTACACTCCCACTGTTGTCACAATAAAGTGTCATGGGCTTGTCAGCATTTGGAACAACTTCCACAGTCTTCAAGAACTTCCTAAGCCTTACAACCTCTTTTGCATCTTCACAAGCTACCACTTATTCAGCTTCCATGGTGGAATCAGCAATGCGAGATTGCTTGACACTTCTTCATACAACTGCTCCACCATGCAAGATGAACTCTGATCCTGAAGTAGGCCACCTGAAGTCCTTATCAGCTTGAAAATCAGAATCTGTATACCTCATCATATTCAAGTCACTACCTGAATACAAAAGCATGTAATTCCTTGTTTTCCTAAGATACTTAAGGATATACTTGATGACATTCCAATGCTCGATTCTAGGATTAGATTGGAAATGACTTACTACACCCACAACATAGTAAATATCAAGTCTAGTGCAAAGCATCGCATACGTGAGGCTTCCTACAGCTGAGGCATAGGGTATCCTTCTCATGTCTTCCTCTTCTTGAGGAGTCTTGGGAGACTGCTCCTTAGAGAGGCTGACTCCATGTCTAAAGGGAAGAAATCCCTTATTATAGTTTTGCATACTAAATCGATCCAACACCTTATCAATATATGATGCTTGAGAAAGTGCCAATTGTATGTTCTTCCGATCTCTATAGATCTGGATACCTAAGACAAATACAGCTTCTCTAAGATCCTTCATGTCAAATTGATTTACAAGCCAAAACCTGACATCAGACAATTTTCTTACATCATTCTCAATGAGTAGAATATCATATAGGTACAAGACTCGAAAAACTACCTTCCCTTCGTTTAGCAACTTATACATACAGGGTTCATCCACCAACTATTCAAAACCATCATTCTTAACAGTTTCTTCGAATCTAATATTCCACGACTGTGGTGCTTGATTAAATCCATAAATAGACTTCTTATAGTTCACAAACTTTACCCTTCTTGGCCGTTCTCCATGAACTCGTCTGGTTGAGCCATATAAATACACTATTCAAGATTGCCGTTCAAAAGACAGTCTTGACGTCCATTTGATAGATTTCATAATCAAGGGAAACAGTAATGGACAAAAGGATCTGGATAGATTTAAGCATGGCTATCAGTGAGAAGGTATTCTCGTAGTCTATACCTTCCTTTTAGGTGCAGCCCTTAGTTACTAGCCTAGCTTTGAATGTCTCTACATTCCCATCTGTACCTCTTTTCTTCTTATACATCCGTTTGTATCCGGGGGTCATATCCTTCAAGAGGATCTACAAGTTTTCAGACTCCGTTTGAGTACATCGAATGTATCTCAAAGTTCATGGTTTCCTGTCATAAGTTTGCTTCAGGACCAGCTATGGCCTCCGAGTAAGAGATTAGTTCATCTAGGTCCTTGTCTGAGACAACTGCCAAAGCTTCTCCATAGGACATGTACCTTTCAGGTTGTCTCACAACTCTCCCACTACGTCGAGGCTCCATAGTTTCTGGCTCATGTGGTGGTTCTTCCATCATTGAATAAGAAATAATTTCTGATTGGGAAGTCGGTGTTCTCCCACTCAATAATTCCTCTAGCACAATTGTGCTTCTTGGCCATACACTTTTAATATAATCTTCTTCGAGAAAATGAGCATTCATGCTAACAAATGTTTTCTTGTTAGTCGTACTGTAGAAGATATACCCCTTCGTTCCCATATGATATCCTACAAATATGCACAATTCTGAATGACTAGCCAACTTGCCTGTCTTTGGTTTAGAACATGTGTTGGGCAACCCCATATTCTAATATGGTGAACGGACGACTTTCACCCATACCTTATTTCATATGGTATACCAGGCATCATCTTTGACAGAAATTGGTTAAGAATATATGCCACTGTTAGTAAGGCATATCCCCATAATGAATCTAGGTGGGATGAATAACTCAGCATGGATCTATCCATATCCATCAGAGTTCGATAACTTCTCTCTGACACACCATTTTGCTATGTTTCACCAGGTGCTGTAAGCTGAAAAAGAATACATTCTTCCTTAAGAAAGTCATCAAACTCTCCTAGCAAGTACTCTCCACCATGATCAGATCGTAATGTTTTGATTTGTTTTTCTAATTGCTTTTCAACCAATGCCTTATATATTCTTTGAACTTTTCAAAGATTTTAGACTTTTGATGCAATAGATAAACATGACCAAAAAGGGACTAGTCGTCAGTGAAGGTTACAAAGTATTCATAACCTCCTCTTGTTTGGGTATTCGATAGCCCACATACATCACTATGTATGAGTTCAAGGCATTGAGTGGCTCTTTCACATTTTGATGAAAAACGTATCTTGGTCATTTCACTTTCTATACTGTAAGTGCCACAGATAGGTTAGATCATTTAAGTCATAGTTCAACCTTTTACTATCCCTATATGAATCGATATTCAAGTGCACAAATCATTGGTACTACGTGTTTTCCGTGGTACAATTTATTAATCATTCTTGTAGTACTAATTAAGCATTCATTTGTAAAAATACCAATATCTTTATCAATTAATTTTAGATCAAATCCTCGCTCAATTAATGCACAATAGAAATCAAATTCTTCCCAAAACTCGAGACATAATAACCATCACGTAAAATAAGAAAATGTTTTTCAAAACATAATTTAAAGTTCCCACTGATGCAGTCGATACTAGTGCTTCATTCCCCAGTGAAAGCTGAACTCGCCCTCGTCAAGCCTTCTGATTTTCCTTAACTCCTACAGGGAGCAGCAGATGTGGTTAGTAGCTGCAGAGTCTACAATCCAAGAAAAAGTAGAGTCAGGTACATAACATGCCTTAGTAACCATTACTAAACCTATAGATCTCAACCCTTTGAGATACTCTGGGCAATTGTGTTTCCAATGACTAGCAGCTCCACAGTGATGACAGTTGTCTTTCGATTTATCTATTCTCGCGTTGCTCTATCCTTTGGTAGCTCTCGAATTCTGCTTCTTCACTTTCCTTGGACCCCCTCTCTGTTTCTTCTTAGAGCTAGAGATGGAAGGCCTACTTTCAGTAAAGTTTTCCTCTCTAAATTTTCTCTTTCCCTTCAGAAACAGGGTCTCAGCAGCTTATTCATCAAATAATTAAGCTTGAAGTTTTTAAAGGTACTAGGAAAAGTCTCTAGGATCATATCCACTTGAGTCTCACCATCGACCTAACCACCCATGATCTCTATCTCGAACTTATGATCAACGTCATATGTTCTCTGACAGGAGTTTCAAGTTCCATCCTGCAGTTCATGAAGTTACACACATCTGTCTATCTAGCTTGACGACCCTGATCCCTGAATATTTTGGTGATGTTTAATATCATTTCAAAGACGGTCTCAAAGTTTTGATGATGTTGTTGCAACACATTGCTCATAGATCCCAAGATGTAACATCTGACGATCTAATCAGAACGCAGCCAGGAAGCATAAGCATCCTTTCCTCTTGAGTAGATTCAACAATAGGCTCAAGAGGATAAGGAGTAGTGAGCATGAACTTGTGCTTTACAACGTCAGCACGATATCAAGATTTAATTTCCAATCCACATAATTTTCACCACTGAAATTGTTCGCGTTAAAAATAGTAGAGAGAGGGTATAGCGACATGATTACTGAAAATAATAAATAAAACTGTGTAAGTAAATGCTCAATTGGTTAGGAAAGTATGATGCATAATACAACTACTCAAAATTTTAAAATCCATTAAAAAATATTTCCTCCATGATGTTACGAAAAAATGATAGCTTGTATCATCGAGGGATGAAGTCCAAACTATCTCCTATCGCATCGAGACTCCTCTCATTTGGTTAACGCTCAAATGTCTCTACATCTATCTTAACCAATCACCAATGATTTTGGAAACCTTGGGCCCCATTGACTAGCCCCTATGGGGAAATTCCAATGCGTTTAAGTCTAAGTGCTTAACCAACGTATTGACTTTTAATGGTTGCTATGGACTAACAGTCCATCTATAGGATGACCCCACCCCACTACTCCCTTTAGAAGTCTTAGCTTCTGAAGAAACTCGATAACTCAAAGCGACACGATTATAAAGTTTTTCACATTCAAGTGAGGACCGCTATGGGCGGCTCTAGCCCTTCCTTGTGGTACGATCAAGTTTGCATTGGAGACCTTGAGACCGTTTCAACGTAAACGACCATCCCACTTAGTTTTTAAAAAAATTGGATTTTTGGTTATTATTCAAAAAAACATAACTTTTATTCATTTCAAAAACGTGATGAAATTTATAAATCCTTTATTAATTTTAAATCCCAATTTAAAATCATAACCATTATAAAGTTCGCATTGAAATTAAATAATAATCATTATCAATTAATCTATAATTATGCATGTACATGCTATATGGCAATTTGATATTGACATATCCCTAATCTATATGGCATATTATATGATGATGCACACTTAAAATTAAATCAAACATTTAAATTTAAACTTCCCTATCGGCTCGTTTCTAATTACAACCCATAAAAGAATAATAAATAAATTACAAAATAATTTATGAACTAATCTACATGGCATCGACAATTTGCTCCTTCCTCTCCATGTTGTCCCACCATTTTATAATACTTTACAAAATACTAGTCCTATTTTTAAAAATAATTTTCAATTGAAATTTTTAATTTTCCAACATATTTTTACTTTGATAAACAAATTACCAAGTAATAAGTAAATTGTTTTATTTTTAAAACAGTTTTTAAAATAATTACAATTATACAAGTGTTGAAAAATTTACCAAATTAAATTAAAATTAAATAAGGGACAGAAATTGATTTTGAAATCATATATTCAAATTTTGAATTTTAAAAATCTTAGGTTTCCTAAAACTATGGGTTTCCAAATCACTTTCTCTTGCATAAAATCTCTATATGTTTTCTCTCTTGATTTTTCTCACTCCTCTCGCCCAACTCTCTATTTATTTTTCACTCTTTTCTTTTGTTCAAGCACTCCTTCTTTTGAACTCCCACTCTCTTTATTTTGCTCACTCTATTTCTTTTTTTCATTCTCAATCGCTCTTTGTTTTTCATTCTCTCTTTTCAATTTCAATTGATCTTCTTGCACTTGTTTTTGGGTGAGGAGTACAAGAGTAATGAGTTTCTTATCAATTACAAAAGAGTATCTATTTTTGTAACCTCCATTAGTGGCGTTTCTATCAAATTTCCATGGCCTCTCCAAGAGAAGATGACTTGTTTACATTGGCACTACATTACATAAAACTTCATCGCAGTAATTGCCAATAGAGAAAGAAACTAACAATTGCTTATGCACCTTGATTTCCCAACTATCATTCGTCCATTTCAACTTGTATGGATTATGATGTTTTGATATAGATAAGTTTAGTTTTTCTACCATGTAAGTGCTAGCCACATTAGTACAACTTTCCCCATCAATAATCATACTACACATTTTATCATTAACAAGGCATCTAGTATGAAAAGTATTTTCTTGTTGTACATTCTCATCTTTTCTGGCTATGGCACTAAAAGCTCTTCTAGTCACCAAGAGATTCCCTTCAACCGATTCTTTAATGTTACTTGCATCCTCTAGTGGTGGATGGACTCCTCTTCAGATTTGATTTCTACATTCTTGCTTTACAATGATGGTATTTTCATCTTATTGCTACTCAAATTGTTATCCACCCTCTCACCAAGCCTATCTTCTCTGTTTCCATTTCGGAATCCCTCATCTCCAACCCCATGGCCTAATCTGCCCATGTGAGAATATCGCTCCTGTTCATCAAAGTAGTTCCCCAATTCTTCCTCATACTTAACCCTAGGTGCTCGTCTCTCCCTTCGATGCCCCCTAGGAGCTTTAGGTTGCTCTACCCATGTTTTGACCCGATCAATCCTCTCATGCAATCGTTCTAGGCCCTCTCTTAATGTCTTCTTTAATTCACTCACTAACACCTCCATTTGGAACTTCGAAATGTCTCCTTCCGCCATTCCTCCACTAATAATGCTGTTTCACATACTTGAAAGAGAACAAGATTAGTAAAAAAAATTAAGGACCTCACAATATATCCCTCACATGTGAGGTTCACTCAATTTTCTTTCCACTCGTGTTTTCACTCTATGTTTGTTGGCTTTTACCCTCTAATGATCTCACACACTCTTGCATTTTACCACTCTTAGTTTTCTATTTTGGTTCTTGATCAAACTAAAAAATGAATCTGGAATTTTCAAGCAACAACCAAAAGACCTAAACAAATCAAACACTATGAGAAGATAAGGCAAGGAAACAACTAAAATTAGAGATAAGGAAACGAAGGATATCAGCTTATAATATCTATCTTTTTTACAGAAGATATGATAGGATAAGATAAGGTAAGGATAAGATAAGGTAAGAATAAGATAAGGCTTAGACGGATAAGATAAGATAAGATAATGATTAGATTAGATAAGATAAGATAATGATTAGATTAGATAAGATAAGATATTGATTAGATTAGATAAGATAAGATAATGATTAGATGAGATGAGATAAGATGAGATAAGATAATATAAGATAAGATCATGATTAGATTAGATAAGATAAGATGAAATAAGAAAAGATATGATAAGATAAGACAAGAATAAGATAAGTTAAGATGATATATGATAAAATAAGACAAGGTTAAGATATGATAAGATGAGATAAGAAAAGATAAGTTATGACTGATAAGTGTGTAAAAACACATTTTATTCAATGTTTAAACAATAACATTTGTGAAAAAAAGATATTAAATATGATGTTTTATGTAATTATTTCACTATTGTTACATTCAGATGTTTATTTTGTTTTCAATGTATTTTAAGGGTACAAAAATAAGCAAATGGAAATGAAGTTCAAAATGGTCTAAAACTCTATCTCCAGCTGCTTCCAATTCTCCATGTGCCACCATATGAATTTCAAAATTTGAAATTTAAAGATCAACTCAAAATTTGAATTTCAAATTGAGCATCAAATTCGACAGATTTGCACAGTCTAAGATAAACAAACGTTACATGATGATCTGAATTTTTCTACAATACAAATCTTCTGTGGTTGGAAAGAAAGAGATTAATATTTCATTTGAATATTTTTCCATATTTTTTGAATCGTTCCAACATGGTCAAAACGCGGGATCAAATCGGATTACGATTTTAAATCAGTGAAGGATAAAGATAAAGATCAAAACCTTAGTTTATCTCTTGAGCTAGAATCTGCCATCTTTTATCTTGAAGTTTGAATTGTAAAATCTTCTCATGATAAATGACAAAGAGTCCTACTTGTGCTAGATCTTAAAAGGATAATTTGGCTAACTTTGAAAAAGAGAGATTCTAGAGAGGAGTTATTGATTTTTGTGAAGATTGAAGAGCACGCAACCTCTATAAAAAGGGGGGCACATCCCAACCAAAATGAGGAAGATTTTGAGTTATTTTCTAGTATAGAAGTATGATCTTTAGCATCTCCATGTGTAGCTAATTTATTTCTTTGGTTAAGGGTGATTTCAAAGCCCTAGACATGGTTATTAGTTAATAAATTTTTGAAATTTTCTTTCAACTCTCTTTCAACTATGTTTATATTCCTTTGATTTCATTTTCTATAAATTCTTTCTTATTTTCTTGGGTGCGCAACTAGGTGAGCATGTTAGTAATTTTATTGCTAGTTTAGAATTTTGATCCGTAATTGTCAAGGCTTTCTAAGCAAAAGTAGCAAAATTGTTTTTAATGATTATGTGATATTTTCGTTTGATTACATAAGTAATTAACTGAAGTTTTATAAACCAAATTTATGTGTTTGTTGCTTGATTCAACCCATATATTTCTTGATTAATTGCTTTCATTAAACTGAATTTAGAAAACTTGTTCTAGATTGTTTAATGGAAAGAGTTTAAGTTAAGAACTTGTTTTACTAAACGACAAGACAAGGTAAGGAAAGATCAAGATAATCGAACTTGTGATTGTTTTAAGGTTGTTATTTTTGAAAGATTGAGAAAGTTATTTCTGATTATTGACTATTGGCATATTTCTAGGGGTAGAGAATGAAGCATTAACCATATTTCTTATCATATTCTTAACTCTTTAAATATGTATTTTCTTAATTCCAGTTTCCAATTTTGTTTTCTTTACCCTTGTTTACATATCAAACAATCTTCAACCCCCCCCCCCCCCATATTTTATTTTCATACTTTTTTAGAGTTTCATTAGTGTGTCTACAAGTTTTTGTTTAATTTTGTTGAGTCTAAGCAAGATTTCTAATCACATTTTAATTTCTGGTCAGTATAGAGTCTAGTGTTTATATCTTGTGTTAATAATACTTAATTAGAAACAATCTCCTATGGGAATGACCATTTCTTGCTACTATACTCAATAACGATCATATTTACTGTAAGGAATTAATTTGGTACGCTTTTGTGCGTGCCACTACTTTTGACGTGTAATGATGATGCTGACGTTAGATGGTTTCTCGGACTCCAAGGTCATCCGCGAATGCCCTGCGCTTCCTATGAGCTCTGCTCTATCTTTCACGAATTGGTTGTGGGTTGTGAGGTCTGTCAGGTTGGACGCCTAGTCCGTGCGTTGGGGCTCGCTCGACTTTCCCTATGATGGAACGCGAGAGCGTTGGGACATGCTTCCTTATCCAATTGGTCGTCAGGAAATACCCATAACATTGATATTTATTCTTGTGATGATTTAAGTAGGATATTGACATGTAGAGTGAGGAACTTATCAAATGGCTTTTTGGTAAAAGATGTAATTTTGATATGGATGTTGCGGTTCAAAAGTTAGACAAATTCAATCAAGGACTTGCTATAATTTGGTAAAATATAATTTGAATGGGGATACGGGTTGACACCTTGAGTTTATATTGACTGTTGTGCATTGTATTAAGTCAATTTAGCTATTTTATTATAGAGAAAAAGGAGAAACTATCTGTAGTGGAATGCCAATTGAAGAAAACTGAGGCCTTACAGAGACATAGAAAGCAATTAGAAAAGGAAGTGAGGGAAGTTAAGATTTCTCAGCCATCTAACACTTTTATATTATAGGCTAAGCCAATTAGAAAAATACTTGGACAAGATTCTAAAACAAAGAAGATGGAAGAGAAATTGAAGCAGTAGAATAATGATATAGGTATACCAAGTATAAGGAAGAAAAATTCCAGTGGCATAATTATTATGTTTTCTACTAATAGTAAATTAATGCCACTCACATATACAAAGTCACCTTGACCCGAAAAGATTTCAATTCCCGTTTAGCTTATCGTATGTCACACTTGGTTATGATAATATGATTGAATCTTATTGGGTTTCAGTTATAATTTCTAGTTGAAGAGAAATAAAATACGAAGAGAGGAGGACAAGAAGAATGTAAGAGGATAACTCAGTGAGAGGAGGAAGAAAGAAAGAAGAAGAAGAATGAAGCATACATCAGTTTCATTAACATCCCAAAAGCATAACAGAGCAACTAAAATACAAAGGAGAAAAAGAGCCTCAATGTCTAGTTTAGAGAAAAGACATATATACCCGTTAACTAACTAAACTAACTCAAATACTCTTAACCATTCACTTTAACATTCCCCCTCAAACTTATCACAGGTTTGAGGATAAGTTTATCTCTCAAAAAAGAAAATCGAGGAGTGGATAATGGCTTTGTAAATAACTCAACAAGTTGAAGTTAGGAACATGTCTTACAACTAAATCCTTCTTCATCACCCTTTCTCGAATAAAATGAAAATCTATCTCTACATGCTTTGTGTGAGCATGGACAACACAATTTGAGGCAATGGAGATGGTAGAAGTGTTGTCACAATATTGTGTAGGTGCTTGAGTCTGAAACACATGAAATTCATGAAAGGTCTTTCTTAGCCAACTCAACTCAGCAGCGGTGTCGGCTAAGGCTTTGTATTCATCTTTTGTAGAGAAGACCAAGGCTCAGTAGTCTACTTCTTTACACTCCATGAGAAAGCATTAGGGCCAAGGAAGATGACAAACCCTAAAGTTTATCTTCTACCTGAGTGATCACCAGCCCAATCTGCATCACTATTGGTTTCTACTACAGAAAAATTGGCAATAGTAGGGGAATGCATAAATTGGCAGAATCTATTGACATCAAAATTGATATCTGGTTATGTAGAGGTTAAATATTGAAGTGACCTAACAAGGATTCTATAAATACTAATATCAGAGAGAGGAGAGCCAGTGTGACTATGCAGAGGGGGTTTGGAAGAATAAGGGGACTGGCAGGGTTTTGCTTGAAGCATGCCAGCCTTAAGAAGCAAGTCCCTGACATACTTTTGCTGATTTACAAAGATGCCTGCACTAGTTTTAGTAATTAAAAGTCCAAGAAAGTATTCAAGGTCTCCTAAATCAGACATTTAAAAGACTATTGCAGATTATGCACAATAGTATCAATATAAGCATAATTGGTACCATTAACTATAATATCATCAATATACAGCAAGACATAGGTAAGGGACGTAGAAGTGGCATGAACGAAGAGAGAACTGTCAGCTTGTGATCCTATGAAACCAATAGATAGAAGATGAGTATTAAATTTTTCAAACCTGGCCCTTGGGTCTGGTTTTAAACCATACAAAGACATATTCAACTTGCACACATAATTGGGATGATTTTTGTCTATAAAACCCAGGGGTTGGCACATATAAACTTCTTTAGACAAATTTCCATGCAAAATGTATTTTTAACATCTAATTGCTTTAGCAGCTAAGGAGAGTAAAATAAGAATAGTTGATTTCTTAATAAGGACAAAGGTCTCACCATAGTCCAAACCTTCCTTTTGGTGATACGCTTTAGCAACTAACCTAGCTTTATGCCTAGCACTAGTACCATTTGGGTTGTACTTAATTTTGTATACCAATTTACATCCCACCATATTCTTATTTGGGGGTAAAGGCACTAAGGTCATATATTTTGAGAAATTAGTGCCTGATATTCAGTAATCATAGCTTGAGTCTATTCAAGACTTTTGGCATTAAGGTTAGCATGTGTTTGAGACACAAAAGTAGTTTGATTACCTTTGGAGTAAGAATTTTGTAAGAAAGGTAAAAGAGGAATATACCTGGTAGTAAGATCACTTATTGCAATTTGCTGAGGTAGGCCAGTAGTGTTGAGATCAGAGAAGCAAAGGGAAAAGAGTACTCATCAAATAATACATGTCTAGAAGTGTAGCATTTCTTAGTAAGGGGATCATAACACAAAAAACCTTTCTGATCTAGAGCATAACCAATAGAAACACATTGACCAAAATTTAGGAGAAAACTTGTTTTTCATGTAAGGCCTTAGGCTGGGGTAGCAAGCACAACCAAATACTCTAAGTTGTTTATAGCCAAGCAATTTACCAAATAATCCTTGATAAAGAGATGCATGATGAAGAGTACTATTTGGTTAATTAAATAGGTAGTAGTAGTGAAAGTAAAATTCCAGAAGGTGGGGGAAGAGAGGCATGGTGAACCGTGGTGAGACCAGTCTCAACCAAGTGCCCCTGTTTTAATTCAGCAAATCCATTTTTCTGAGGAGTATAGGGGCATGATTTTTTATGGATAATTTCATTATCATGCAAGTATGTCTAAAAGGAGAGGCCGATATACTCACCACCTCCATCGACCTGAAGGTGTTGATCTTTATTGAGAACATGATCTCATCCAAGGCTTTAAACCTTTCAAAGATAAAAAGTAAAATAGATTTGTGATTGATAAGAAAGATCCAAGTATAATGAGACATATCATCAATAAAGACAACATCATATCTATGGCCAAACAAAGATGGTGTGGGAGAAGGCTCGCACACATCATTGTGTATAAGTGCTAAAGGAGAAATGGAAAAAGATTCAGAAAGAGAAATTTGAATATTAGTCATTTTATTACCTATGCAAGTGATACAAACACAATTATCTAGATTTGATTCTGTACAAGGTATATGTGTTGTGTTTAAGATTTGTCTAACTATATTGTGTGCAGGATGACCAAGCTTAGAGTGCCTAAGAGAATTTGAATTCTTTGAGCCAATATATGCAACAGGTTTGGACAAAGAGGTGGGAATGGGATAAAGGCCATTAACACTAGGCCCTTTATGTAGAATTCCCCCTGTTACTTTGCCTTGGATAAAAAAAAAGAGCATCAACTATGAAAAAAACAATTATTTTGAAGACAGAATTAATGCACAAACAATAATTAGAAGATAATTGAGGAACACATAAAACTTGAGATGAAGGAAAGAATTTTGAAGGAGTATGAAGGACACTAGAACCCATATGAGAGATGGGCAGTGACTGTTCATTGCCACGGAGATATGTTCTTCACCACTATACTCAGAAGGGGTAAAGGTGTTCTTCTCCATTTCCCTTGAGATGGGTACTGCACCCAGTGTCAGTGAGCCACACTTGAGGGTTTGTTGGGTTTAAGGTTTTAGTCATGGCATTTATAGCTGAGAGGTTGGTAGAGGGGCCTCTTCCCTAATATGAGAAATTCATGCGGTTAAAACAATCAATAGTAGTGTGCCCCATCTTTTGGTAAATCTGGCATTGAACTCTATTCCCTTGAGAGTTGTTATAACCATCTGAGTTGAAGGTTGCAGTTGATTTGAAGGGCCGATGTGTTTGAGTTGGTGGAGCATCAAGAATAGAGGGAAATGGAGATGGACCCCAATTCTCAGATCTTCCCCCGCTTCCTAAATTAAATATGCCTATGTTGTTTCTGTTGCCTTTAAAGTTCCTAAAACCTCTCCCGTAATTGGTTCCTCGATTGGACTAAGGTGCAAGAAGTGTTGTGTTTTAAAAGATTGTTTCTTGATTCTTGTGTTAAGACTCAAGGAACTATTCCTCGGATTTGAGGAGGTCATGAAGTTCTTTGAGGGATAGAGATTCTGCCCTTCTTCGAATGGAGGTGTGAATTATGTTGAATTCAGTTGGAATGCAATTGATTATGTAAATGAGCTCATCTTTGTCCTCTATGTTGAATGATACAGTCGAGAGCATATCATTTTTCTCCTTTATTCACTGTAAGTAGGAGTCTATGTCCACTGTAGGTTTCTTGGTTATGGATTGTAAGTCAGATTTGAGCTGGAGCACGTTGGTGCGTGAGATTGATGAGAATCTCCTCTGAATTAAATCCCAAACTTCTTTGGAGATCTTGGGCCCACACTACGTATGATAGAGCCATTGGGGATAGCATAACATTGATTAGCACTAGATCCAGGGCTACCCATTGTTCGTATTTGGGATCAATGCTCTCTGTATTGGCATCATTTTCTTGATGGTTCTTGCACGACACTTGATTGTTCCATCCATGTACCCAAAGACAGTGTCGGCCTTCAAGATTGTAGAATTCTCATATTTCTATAGGATGAAGTTACTTGAGTCTAAGAGAATGAAGATAAGGTTGCAAATGTTAGATAAAAGAAAAATGAGAGAGTGGGAAGATGGCTCAACAAAGTTTATGATAGGAGGGGGGCATCGTCTGGTTGCTTGTATGAGAGTTGGTTTGGGTACCAATTTAATTTACAGTTGTGACATTAGTCAATCGTGGCTCTTATACCATGAAGAGAAATAGAATACGAAGAGAGGAGGACAAGAAGAATGCAAGAGGATAACTCAGTGAGAGGAAGAAGAAAGAAATAAGAAGAAGAATGAAGAATACATCATTAACCTGCCAAAAGCATAACAGAGTAACTAAAATACAAAGGAGAAGAAGAGCCCCAATGGCTAGTTTAGAGAAAAGACACATATACCCCTTAACTAACTAAATTAACTCAAATACACTTAACCATTTACTTTAACGCAAGTTACCTTCCTCCGCACTAGAGATGTGCAAGACCGAACTATACAAATCCATAAGTACTGAGATTCCAGGTTGAAGCTTCCCATTTGTAGTCTTCATTGCTGATTAAGAAATGTACAATAACTAAGTTTCAAAATACTGTTGCTGCTGGGTAAGGCTTCCCCCTCTCTTCCCAAGGTATATTATAGGAATTATTCATTTTTTTCCTTTGTTACTTGAGTGCATGTAAGTAGATGCTTTCAAATATCATCTTATTTTCTTTAGGCATTCCGAGTCTATACATGATGAATAATGAGCCCAAGTACATGTTCAAATAATTTTCTTTATTGTGTTTACCACCACCCTTCTTCTTTTCAATATGTTCAACATAAATAAAT
Organism: Datisca glomerata; assembly: GCA_003255025.1. Lineage (NCBI taxonomy): Eukaryota > Viridiplantae > Streptophyta > Magnoliopsida > Cucurbitales > Datiscaceae > Datisca > Datisca glomerata. Next base: position 93,703 of record QANY01012330.1, read on the forward strand.
ACTTATAATTTCTTTTAACCTTCTCATGACCAGGGAAAAGATGTCAAGAAACTATATAATTTATAACAGACCAAATTAGCCAAAAAAATTCATGCTAGGACTACTTCTTACGCCTAGTTTACATGGATGTCACGTTCTGACATTTACTAGTATTATGCACAGGTTTTGTCTTTAAAGTTCTAATCCATCATGCTGGTTGTTTACTTCTTTGATTGAGTTACATGAATTACAATATTTTGTGAGAAATAAAAATGTCAAATCATCGATCTTTAGGTACATTTTATTCTTTATACGGTATTGCTTTCTTTTTGCTTGGCTTGTGTTTGAAAAAAGCAATAAATAAATAAACCAAATTTTTGTGCACCTTCAGAGGTTTTAATCTAAAAAAGAATCTAAAAAATGGAGATGTACATTGAAGTAGCTTTCAGGGAGAAAATGAAACCATCATGTCCAACACCCATAGAACTAAGAAACCTCAAGCTGACATTACTTGATCAAATTGCACCAAGAAAAAGACAAAAGGTCAATGGCTAACATATTTAAACTTTGCGATTGAATCAACTCGAGATTGTATCTACTTATACCCTCTTAAGTAGTTTTGATGATCAATATTTTCTACTAATTTTAGTTTATTACATTGAGGTTGAGTTAACTAGGCTTTCATTGAGATCCAAAATTTTATTGGTATCTCTTACATCAATGTGTTCGTATAAAATAAAGATGCATATTGGAACTAAATTGCTATCCCTTGAGGAGTTAATGTACTAAGGGAGAAATAATTGTTTGTTACAAGTTAGTTTTTACTATGATGGTAGTTTAGAAAGCAAGTTAATAGTATATATAATTGTTCTTTTTTTACTTTACAGGTTGACAACACAAAAATATTGTTAAAACACTACAACAGAAACTGTGTATTATAGTAGGCAAAAACCATTATATAAAGTCTTTCAAAGCGTTTCAGAAAATATTGTATCTCTGGACGCTATAAAATATTCCAAATTTTTATACCGTTCATGAGATGTCTTCTGCCCTCAATGAGAAGGGGAATTTTAAATCCCCCTTTCGACTTTTAGGCCCTTCATCTTTATGAATCGAGGCTCGACCAGGCTCACGTCGTTCCAACTACCGGTGGGAAGCACCTCAGTATACGATTGCGAGCAGTAAATAGCAGTCCTACTACAACTAAGGCCAACGTAAATTCACCAAACCAAGGATTATCTCGTGTAGTGATTGTGGACTCGTACAAGGATATTGGGTAGACGGTTTGATGTATTAGACTCGACTCTCTCTTCCATAGCATGCGTTCCATCGTTGTCGTAACTAATTCGATAAGTTGTGTGTCTAGTGCATGGAGAACTACCTTCGGTCCCCCAAATTGACTTACTCATGGAAACATTCTGGCACCAACAACATATAACACTAATCACTACTCCCACTAGGGCTAGGAAGTAAGCCCCACAAACTAAAGTGGTGAAGAACAAATAGAATTTGCTATAAAAGTCAGCTAATGGGGGTATTCCTGCATATGAGAATATAGTAATGGAGAAGCTAATAGCCAAAATAGGATTCAGTTTGGCTAGAGCGCTCACCGCCGCCTATTCCACCTTAAAGGGGAAGATTAGTAAAGTGAGAAAAACACAAAGGGAAGGGGAGTAACATCTTATTCTCTTTGTGAGAACTTTCGATTCCTCATATCCAAGTTAACTTACCGCAAGCATCTTTATGACCTCAACACTTCAATTCAAGTGAAAAGCTCTTTCTTTCTTCGTCACACTATGATGGCAGTTTAGAGAGCAAGTTAATACTATATATAATTATTCTTTTCTTACTTTACAGGTTGACAACACAAAAATATTGTTAAAACACTACAACAGAAACCGTGTTTTATAGTAGGCAAAAACCTCTATGAAAAGTCTTTCAAAGCGTTTCAGAAAATATTCTATCTCTGAACGCTATAAACTATTCCAGAGTTTTATAGCATTCATGAGATGTCGATTCATATTCTACCCTCAATGAGAAGGGGAATTTTAAATCCCATTTTCTACTTTTAGGCCCATCAACTTTATGAATCGAGGCCCGGCCCGGATCACGTCGTTCCAACTACCGATTGGAAGCACCTCAGTGTACGATCGCGAGCAGTAAATAGCAGTCCTACTACAACTAAGGCCAACGTCAATTCACCAAACCAAGGTTCATCTCGTGTAGTGATTGTGGACTCGTACAAGGATATTGGGTAGACGGTTTGATGTATTAGACTCGACTCTCTCTTCCATTGCATACGTTCCATCCTTGTCGTAACTGATTCGATAAGTTGCATGTCTGGTGCACGGAGAACTACCTTCGGTCCCCCAAATTGACTTACTCGTGGCAACATTCTGGCACCAACAACATATAACACTAATCACTACTCCCACTAGGGCTAGGAAGTTTGCCCCACAAACTAAAGTGGTGAAGATCATATAGAATTTTCTATAAAACTCAGCTAACGGGGGTATTCCTGCATATGAGAATTTAGTAATGGAGAAGCTAATAGCCGTAATAGGATTCAGTTTGGCTAGAGCGCTCACCGCCGCCTATCCCGCCTTAGAGGGGAAGATTAGTAAACTGAGAAAAAGACAAAGGGAAGGGGAGTAACATCCTATTCTCTTTGTGAAAACTTTCGATTCCTCATATCCAAGTTAGCTGACCGCAAGCATCTTTACTACCTCATCACTTCAATTCAAGTGAAAAGCTCTTTCTTTCTTAGTTACACTATGATGGTAGTTTAGAGAGCAAGTTAATAGTATAAATAATTGTTCTTTTTTTTACTTTACAGGTTGTCAACATAAAAATATTGTTAAAACACTACAACAGAAACTGTGTTTTATAGTAGGCAAAAACCGCTATATAAAGTCTTTCAAAGCGTTTCAGAAAATATTTTATCTCCGAACGCTATAAAATATTCCATATTTTATACCGTTCACGAGATGTCGATTCATATTCTGCCCTCAATGAGAAGAGGAATTTTAAATCCCCCCTTTCATCTTTTAGGCCCTTCAACTTTATCAATCGAGGCCCGGCCCGGCTCACGTCGTTCCAACTACCTGTGGGAAGCACCTCAGTATACGATCGCGAGCTGTAATTAGCAGTCCTACTACAACTAAGGCCAACGTCAATTCACCAAACCAAGGTTCATCTCGTGTAGTGATTGTGGACTCGTACAAGGATATTGGGTAGACGGTTTGATGTATTAGACTCGACTCTCTCTCTCATAGCATGCGTTCCATCCTTGTTGCAACGGATTCGATAGGTTGCGTGTCTGGTGCACGGAGAACTACCTTTGGTCCCCCAAATTGACTTACTCATGGTAACATTCTGGCACCAACAACATATAACACTAATCACTACTCCCACTAGGGCTAGGAAGTAAGCCCCACAAACTAAAGTGGTGAAGAACAAATAGAATTTGCTATAAAGTTCAGCTAACGGGGGTATTCCTTCATATGAGAATATAGTAATGGAGAAGCTAATAGCCGAAATAGGATTCAGTTTGGCTAGAGCGCTCACCGCCGCCTATCCCGCCTTAAAGGGGAAGATTAGTAAAGTGAGAAAAAGACAAAGGGAAGGGGAGTAACATCTTATTCTCTTTGTGAGAACTTTCGATTCCTGATATCCAAGTTAGCTTACCGCAAGCATCTTTACGACCTCATCACTTTAATTCAAGTGAAAAGCTCTTTCTTTCTTCGTCACACTATGATGGTAGTTTAGAGAGCAAGTTAATAGTATATATAATTGTTCTTTTTTTACTTTACAGGTTGACAACATAAAAATATTGCTAAAACACTACAACAGAAACTGTGTTTTATAGTAGGCAAAAACCGCTATATAAAGTCTTTCAAAGCTTTTCAGAAAAAATTCTATCTCTGGACGCTATAAACTATTCCAGAGTTTTATAGCGTTCACGAGATGTCGATTCATATTCTGCCCTCAATGAGAAGGGGAATTTTAAATCCCCCTTTCTCTTTTTAGGCCCTTCATCTTTATGAATCGAGGCTCGGCCCGGCTCACGTCGTTCCAACTACCGGTGGGAAGCACCTCAGTGTATGATTGCGAGCTGTAAATAGCAGTCCAACTACAACTAAGGCCAACGTCAATTCACCAAACCAAGGTTAATCTCGTGTAATGATTGTGGACTCGTACAAGGATATTGGGTAGATGGTTTGATGTATTAGACTCGACTCTCTCTTCCATAGCATGTGTTCCATCCTTGTTGCAACTGATTCGATAAGTAGCGTGTCTGGTACACGGATAACTACCTTCGGTCCCCCAAATTGACTTACTTGTGGCAACATTCTAGCACCAACAACATATAACACTAATCACTACTCCCACTAGGCCTAGGAAGCAAGCCCCACAAACTAAAGTGGTGAAGAACTAATAGAATTTTCTATAAAAGTCAGCTAACGGGGGTATTCCTGCATATGAGAATATAGTAATGGAGAAGCTAATAGCCGAAATAGGATTCAGTTTGGCTAGAGCACTCACCGCCGCCTATCCCGCCTTAGAGGGGTAGATTAGTAAAGTGAGAAAAAGACAAAGGGAAGGGGAGTAACATCTTATTCTCTTTGTGAGAACTTTCGATTCCTCATATCCAAGTTAGCTTACCGCAAGCATCTTTACGACCTCATCACTTCAATTCAAGTGAAAAGCTCTTTCTTTCTTCGTCACACTATGATGGTAGTTTAGAGAGCAAGTTAATAGTATATATAATTGTTCTTTTTTCACTTTACAGGTTGACAACATAAAAATATTGTTAAAACACTACAACAGAAACTGTGTTTTATAGTAGGCAAAAATCGCTATATAAAGTCTTTCAAAGCGTTTTAGAAAATATTGTATCTTCGGATGCTATAAAATACTCTAGATTTTTATACTGTTCACGAGATGTCGATTCATATTCAGCCTTCAATGAGAAGGGGAATTTTAAATCCCTCTTTCAACTTTTAGGCCCTTCATCTTTATGAATCAAGGCCCGGCCTGTCTCACGTCGTTCCAACTATCGGTGGGAAGCACCTCAGTATACGATCGTGAGCTGTAATTAGCAGTCCTACTCCAACTAAGGCCAACGTCAATTCACCAAACCAAGGTTCATCTCGTGTAGTGATTGTGGACTCGTACAAGGATATTGGGTAGACGGTTTGATGTATTAGACTCGACTCTCTCTTCCATAACATGCGTTCCATCCTTGTCGCAACTGATTCGATAAGTTGCATGTCCGGTGCACGGAGAACTACCTTCGGTCCCCCAAATTGACTTACTCGTGGCAACGTTCTGGCACCAACAACATATAACACTAATCACTACTCCCACTAGGGCTAGGAAGTAAGCCCCACAAACTTAATTGGTGAAGACCGAATAGAATTTTCTATAATAGTCAGCTAACTGGGGTAATCCTGCAAATGAGAATATAGTAATGGAGAAGCTAATAGCCGAAATAGGATTCAGTTTGGCTAGAGCGCTCACCGCCGCCTATCCCGCCTTAGGTTTGCAACCCTTTTATAATAATTACAGAATTTACCCACAAACCCATATATGATAAAAGTACAATTTACTTCCCTTGCATTGTAATCTGTGATTTTTATATCTCTCCTAGAGCCAAGACTGTGTCCAAATTCATCAATTCAATTGATCCCTTTCTTTTATTTACAAATTATCTAATAATTAGAAAATAAAAATTTAATTAATTTGAACATTAATTTTGGTCCTCACTAATTTGGGTTCAAGAAGTGTATATTGGTCAACAACACATTTTTGGTCTAACTGATGTTGTTTCTCATTTTTGTCCTTATGAGCTACTTCTGAGACCGAATGAATTCACATGAATAAATCTATGAGATTAAAATACCTATCTAATTTATCTCCATAAATTCCTAACCTATTTAATCTCGATATCGTATGACTCCACTATAATTTTGATGCCGAATCAACTCTTGATTCATGCACGCTACATTTTATGTTGGGACAAATAAAAATCTTTATTTCACATTCTACAGAATATTTTATGATGTTACCCTTAGTGAATATCAGTTATAAGAGCTGGATATAAAATTATCATTTTATCTTTCTAGTTATTATTTTCTTAACTTCTTTATTGACTGTGAATAAGAAAGATATATCAATGAAGTGTCTCGTACACTTCACAATGTCTTATTCAATTACTCATGTCATCGAGTACCAGGCTTGGTTTATTTATTCACACACCCATCAATAAAGTTTAAGGTGATATTGTTGCTATTGTAATCTTACCACGGATTTCATATATGTGAATCACGCAACTCCAACATAGTTGAATAACGATCCCAACAGTCGAGGGTATTGTCTAGCAATTTAAACTCACTCCTTTGGCGTATCAAAGAACACAAGGAACTATGTTAAGCTCAGTATTCACCTCAGGATTAATGCAATTACAAAAATACCCTTAAGGTGTAACAACTTGATTTAGAGCTAGATAAACAGCTTTTGCTCAAAACTCATTTATTACTAGCATATTCAACATGTTGCATAACATGTCTAGGTCAACCGTTAGAGTTTTCACTCTCATGCCTCAGACTGGCATCCTTTGGTTCAACATAACAATCGTAATCAGACTCGCTTGCTCGGTCGATCATAAGACTACGAATAACATTCTGAACTATTTCAGAAGAGTTTGTCTAAAAGACCCCTTTGTCTGTACTCTTCTTACGTTGATAATAGTTTCAGGACTTAAGTAAATTATAAGCAAACTTTAATTAAAGGAAAATTTTCATTTATTCATAAAATTCAGTAATACATAAATGTAAGAGAAATAACTAAATACTCATAAATAGTTATTACATCCTACTTTATGGATATAATTTCAACAGATTTGGCAAAGTCGTATGTTCATGTTGGGATTATTCAGATGTAGGTCAGAATTTGTACCAGAAAAGGGGTATCATTTGAGGAGTTAAAACTTTATGATATACGGCCAATTTGTCCTCTTCCTCTATTGTTCCTACCACCTCTAGATTTGGTATGGAAATATCTATTACCTTTACCTCTGTTGAATTGGTTTCCTCGAAATTGAGTTGCCATCATAGCCATGGTTTGAAATTGAAATTCTTGCTTCTTGCACTATTCTGTGAGAAATTGTTCCTCATCTTTCAGCAATACATGTAATTCTTCCACGTGAAGTGGCTTAGACCTTGATCTAATGGATTTTTTAAAAGCATCATAATTTGTGGGCAAACCATTTAAGGTATAAGGGAGCATGTCCTCATCATCAATCTGGACTGACACCGTAGAGAATTTATCTCTGATTTCTTTGATCCATTGAATGTAGATATCAACTCTCATTCCCTTTCTTGGTTATTGATTGAAGATTAGACTTCAATTGCAAAATGTTGGATCTGGAAATAGAAGAAAACATTCTCTCGAGAGAATTCCAAACTTGTTGTGATGTAGTACATCCTATTATAAGAGAGTGCATAAGGGGATAGGGTGGCCTTGATCAGTGTCATTAAGGCCTGATCTTGAATGACCCATTGTTGAAACTTTGGGTTTATGATAGTAGTGGTTTCACCTTTGTCATCAATAGTAAACTTGTTTGGGTAGGAAAAAGTTCCATCAGCATACTCAAACAAGGAGTGTGCTTTCAAAATGGAAGTTATTTAAAACTTCTAGAGCACAAAGTTACTTGAATCCAATCTTATAGAGATCAAGTTACAGATGTTAAAAAGAAGAAAAAATGGAGAAGAAGAAGATTGAAAAACTCTTTAAAGACGTCTGTCTATGGACTAGCTTTGATACCATGAAAACTTTACTAAATTGAAAGAGAACAGTGAGAATGGAGAAGAAGAGATTACAGTACGATTCTGAGAAGTAAATCTTGATTCACTTTAGAAAAGAGAAACACACCAATATATATAAGATAAGCCATTAGCTTCGACGACAAGTTGATACAATAACAGAAATCTAACTAACTAAACTAAAACCAGCAAATGACACATGCACAATAACAATATTAAACCCAAGAATATCATATCAGTGATGAAATGATATATGGCCAGATTACAAGAAAAGTTTATAAGAAAATAGGACTAACAATATAAATCAGTAAAACAAAAGCATGGGTTAACTTAATACTAATTAAACATGTGTTTAAGTAGTCCAATGCTCTTACCTTGACATGTAATGTCTTTTCAAATGGTATGGATTGAGTTAGAAAAGAAGTTGGCCGAGTTCTTCTTTAAAGGTTACATTACAATAATAATCTTCAATTGATAATTCCAAAAAAAACAATGGGAAACAACCATCATCTCCTCCTAAGTTTAGACCTCACTAGATTAACACCTTAACCCACAAATTTCGAAGAGGGAAAACATGACTTACGTATTAAGACGTTTAAAATCTCTAATTAATCTTGTAACAGACACCAGTATACAACAACCGACTACTATCTTCCAGCTGAATATACAATCCGATATTTATTTTGAAAACTATTTAATGCCATCTTTCAGTAAAGTGTTCCCTTCAATGGTTGTACATCTACTTGTTTAGAGGTTTTGTCATATTGGACTTCAACTTTGGTTACTTGTATCAATTAAAAACATGAAGCAATGCATCAGCTAATATGTAATAATTTACTAAAAAGATAACACTTCGAGTTTTAAAACATCAAATTAAAATGTGATACTTAAGATTATTGTTTGCTCGCTACCGAAAGCACGCGAAAGCTCGAACATTTTTAACAGGATGGAAGGAAAACTCATTTGTGTGAGACGTAGCTTCTTCATTAAACTTTTTTGGATCAGTCATGTCGTTGTCATGATTATTAATTTTTTAGTACTTATAAATCACATTTTAGATGACTAAGTAAAAATTTAGAAAAGACTTGTTAATACTTTTACTTTTTAATGAAACAATGTGTAAGAATTTGATTATTTATATATATTATTAGTTAGAGTTCTCTTTTTGTTTTAATTCATTTTATGATTTGTTTTTAAATATATTTAATTTTTGAATAAAAATGGGATTCTAAAAAAGATGTCACCTAATACAGGGGTATTAGAATGCTATGAAAAGAAATAGATTTTTTATAACATTCAAAACTACAGGGGACAAAACGCTATAAAAAAATAAATTTTATAAGGGTCTATCACTGCTATAAAATTGAGTATTTTATAAGGGACAGAAACGCTATAAAAGACCTGGTTTTTTATTGCGAATAGAAAACGTTATAAAAGACATGGTTTTCCATAGTGGACAGAAAATGCTATAAAAGACCTGATTTTTTAATAGCGGCCCGAAAATGCTATAAAATATACGGAATTTTTTATAGTGCTCGGAGACATGGCATTTTCCGAAACCTATAAATCACATTTCACAACATTTTTGGCATGCTATAAAAGATAATTTCTGTTGTAGTGCATGTTACGAGAAGAAGGAGGTTTGGGATTTTAGAGTAAATGATTAAAAGTGAAAAATGAGACTAGAACTGGAACAAAATAGAAAAGACTAAACTTAAAAATTTTTAATGGGTCATAAACTAACTTTAGTGGGGAAAACAGTGCTAAAAATACTATATTATTGACCAAATAAAATTATTTTCTGTGAGGCATGTGACGTCTATGGGTACACGTGGCCTCTCTTATGATTGATAAGACATGTGTCGTGTAATGAGACTAGAACTGGGACAAAATAGAAAAGACTAAACTTAAAATTTTTTAATGGGTCATAAACTAACTTTAGTGGGGAAAACAATGCTAAAAATACTATATTATTGACCAAATAAAATTATTTTCTGTGAGGCATGTGATGTCTATGGGTACACGTAGCCTCTCTTATGATTGATAAGACATGTGTCGTGTAATATTCTGAAGATGAATTTATAAAATGGTCAAGCCTACAATGTAAAGTTATGAGTTCAAACCATAATATCTTACAATATGAGGGTCATGAGTTCGAATCAGAATATCTATTAATTTATATAATATACAACTATAATAAAAAAATTTACTGTAAAATTAGCAGGTAGATTCTTGTTTGATATAAGTTCGTTCGAATTATCTAATCTGTTTTCATCGATCTTATCTCAAAATGGTTATGTGGTGCAAAGTTTTTGGCGGAAAAAAATGAGAGCAAAGGTTGTCTACATGAAAAAAAGAAGAAGAATAGGAGTAGAGTAGACTAAATATAGTTTCTTATATATTCTTTCTGTTTAGATATATATCCTTATTTGTCTCGTCAAAGATTTGCAAAAACATCTCTATCTTCTCTCTTTTTAGTTAGTCCTTATCTTAATGTTTGTTAGGCATTTTGTTGACTATAAGTAGTAGAGTAAAACGGTTCTGCAAAAGACAAAAAATGGCCAAACTAATATCTTCAATTTGCTTGTTAGTTTATGTAGCTTTAGTGTTTGTTAATAATAATGGTTCTCAAGCACACAAACCAGTTGGAATCTATGAGTTAAAGAGAGGTGATTTCTCTGTGAAATTCAGTAACTATGGTGCAACCATTCTCTCACTTCATCTCCCTGACAAAACTGGTATGTTAATTTTCTTCGTTTCTCTGATTTTCATGCCTTTTTTTTCCCGGATTATGAAGGTTTTGTTATGGTCTTTTTTTTTCTTTCAGGGAAATTGGATGACGTGGTTCTTTCCTTCGCATCAATTGGGGGTTACCTTGTGAGAATCTTTCTTTTCTTTTTGACGTATGAAAATAAATTTGAAGGATGTGAAGTGATTTGAAAAAATTCCAAATTGTAATCCTTGATCCAAAACTATGGGATAAAAATTTCGTGATGAATTCGGTTTCCTTTCTTGAATTCAAGTTCCTGAACAAGGAGTCATACTCGATCTCAGCTGTTGGTTCTAATCTTAAGGACCCAAATCAGTTTTACAAAAATAATATTTTTTAATTTTTTATTGATTCTGTGAAGAATTAATCAAAACTGTTGACCCATCCCAATGACCCATGTGCATGACATTCTTTTAACAGGAGATAACCCAAATTCATTCATCTTATGTAGCCGTTCTTTAGCAAATATTTTATTGCATAAAATTCAACACTTATAGTTTAATTCGGTAATATTTTATTGACGTTCTAGCGTTTTCCTTTCCCATATTTTCTGCTTCAAACAAACACATTTTAATGTAAAATCTCAAAACTTCTGCAGAATGATACAACCTACTTTGGGAACCTTGTTGGACGTGTTGCTAATAGGATTGGAGGAGCTAAGTTTACTTTAAATGGTGCCACCTATAAATTATTTCCTAACGATGGGAAGAACACTCTTCATGGTAATATTTATACTCCATCAATTTCTTTTATTTAAGTCTAGAATTTTTATTTCTTTTTTTCATTTCCAATCTATATTCTTGACATTTCTCACTGTATTCTGCAATTCATTTAGGTGGGCATAGAGGATTTGGTGATGTTATATGGAATGTAAAGAGTTACACAAAAAATAGCCATATAACCTTCACCTATGACAGTTTTGATGGTGAACAAGGTATTCCTGACACCAATTTTTTATTTAATTTTTTAAATGGCTCTGTTCAGCTCTTCAGTTTTGGTTTTCTTTAGCCTCATAAAATGCCAAAAGTTTGATGCTTCTATTCATTTGGTCCAACTGGAAACAATCTAATGTTTTTAGACCGGGATGGATGCTTGAAATTAAGTAAAAATGGCACTTTCTCCAATTATATATGTAGGCTTTCCTGGTGATCTTGCTGTCACTGTTACATACATGTTCATCGGATCAAACGAGGTCGGTGTCAAAATGGAAGCTGAAGCTCTCAACAAGGCCACACCAGTGAACTTAGCTCAGCATACTTACTGGAACCTTGATGGTCATGCCAGTGGTGACATTCTCAAACACAAAATTCAGCTCTTTAGCTCCATGATCACCCCTGTCGATAACCAACTCATACCCACTGGCGAAATTAAGTCGATAAAAGGAACTGCATTTGATTTCACTGAACCCCGTCAGATAGGCAGCCGAATAAATGAGTTACGCAATGGGTACGACATAAACTATGTGTTAGATGGCACGAGTCACGAGCACTTGATTAAGGTAGCAGAGGTGCACGCGAACGTGTCGGGGAGGAAAATGGAGGTGTGGAGTAATCAACCTGGAGTGCAGTTTTATACGAGTAACATGTTGGACAATGTGAAGGGAAAAGGAGGGGTTGTTTATTCACAATATGCAGGACTTTGCTTGGAGACTCAGGGCTTCCCTGATTCAGTCAATCACCCGAATTTCCCATCACAGATTGTTAATCCCGGAGAGACTTACACCCATGTTATGGTTTACAGGTTCACAGTTCCAGAGGGTGACAATCTTTAGTTTTCAGAATTTGAGTAAACTTTCGGTTTCTTCATTTTACTTAGCTGAAAATAAGGAGTGTTTTAATACACTCTTGTTCATTTGTGAGATTTATATTTCAAAACTAGCTGGTACAATTCTAGTTTACTATACTGGATGCTTTTTGCTGCCAGATAAATAGAGACCCCATTCTTTACATATTGTTGCTACCATCAAAGCTCGACTCGGGATTCGCCATGGCCGAGCTTAATTATCTGTGATTATAGATATTTGTTGAGCTTATCTATGACTATTCAATTTTAGAGTCATCCAACACAAGTCCTACTCAATTTTGCATTAACTAGAAGGCATCCAATATAAAGGATAACCATACCAGAAAACTTTGGCATAGTATGGATAGATTAAGATCTTGAACAAGCATGTTATGAGAATTAAGAACAGTGTTTCACTAATCAATAGAAACAAAGCTAGGAATGATCCACATTCATTATGAAGGGAAATCCAGGTAATGGAAATCTTGTATCTTGAATAATTCGGGTAAAATGACCATCACAACGATCATACCACAGACGTTAAAAATTTATAAGTATATTTTGTTCAAAGGATTTTTCTATCATGTCGGGGAACTGGGCCATTGTGGACCTTGGATTATTTTTGGAGCAATCCGGGCCACACAAGCCCATTCGATAAAATACTTTTTTTGTTTCACCAAATATGTATAGAGGTTCACCAAATATCTACTAGGGTTCACCAAATACGTACAAATTAATAATTTTTGGAGGGACTCACCAAATATATAATGGCCTTCACCGAATATGTTCTAGGATTCACCAAATATGTACAAGTCAATTTTGTATATATTTGGTGAATCCCAATACATATTGGATGAACTCCGGTAAATATTTGGTGAATTCCTCCAAAAATTATTAATTTGTGCGTATTTAGTGAACCCCAGTACATATTTAGTGAATTCCAGTACATATTTGGTGAACTCCAGTATTTGGTGAACCCCTTCAAGATTTATTAATTACTATGTATTTGATAAACCTCACTACATATTTGGTGAACTCTTAATGTATTGTGGTTCACAAAATATATATAGATGTTCACCAAATAGATATCGGTGTTCACCAAATACGTAATAATTAATAATTTTTGGAGGGATTTACCAAATATGTACTGATGTTCACCAATTGTGTACTGTAGTTCACCAAATACGTACAAAGTCAATTTTGGTGAATCCCGCCAAAAATTATTAATTTTGTATGTATTTGGTGAACCCCACTACATATTTGATGAATCTCAGTATATATTTGGTGAACCACAATACATTTTTGTTGAACCTCTCCAAAAATTATTTTTTTAATTTTTGGTGAACCGCTCAAGATTTTCTTTGTACCCTACTATGAATTTGGTGAAATCATCGATAAAAATAGAAAACACTCGTTCTCTAAAATGAAAACATCCACCATATTCACTTATTAAGTGAAATTAGATTGGATTAAGTAAGGATTTCTGAAGCGCTTATACATAAACTAGTTAAAAGTTGTCATTGATAATGTTGGTGTGCTTTTGTGACAAGTATCAATCGAGACGTGTTTACATCATATATAATTATAAGTCATGATGTTATGATGGCAGATAAATCATATTTATCGGTTTGATGAACACGTATAACCCTTAAGGTCAGATTTTCTGTTAAATCAAACATATCTACTAAAAATTTGTAATTAAATATTAAAGCTTGAAATTTAACCTTTTATTTTATAATTATAACCTTATAAATATATTTATCAAATCTAACCTTATTTTCTTATCAAAATTAATCTCAAACTTAAAAAGCCCTATTCCCCTTCTTAAAAAACCCAATACCCACCCTTCCCCCCTCTCTCAACACTTTATTCATCTTCACTCAAACAGTCTACTCTCATCCTTTCTTTTTCATCTCTTCATCTTCATCTCTTCATATCTTAAAATCCATCTAACCCAAGCAAAATCCGTTGCAACACATGAGTCAAACCCGCGCCCAGCCCGAGCCAAATTTGTCCAACCCGCGACCCTAAACCTTACAAAAGGAAATGCCACCAGTTATGGGTAGAGGAAATCATAAAGTTACAAAGGAAATGTTGAGTTCAACGGTGCAACCGAGTTTGAGTTGTTCGAAAGGCCCGTACGATGCCACCGGTTATGGGGTGAGAAGATTTCATCCAAAGAATCGAAATCTTACTAGCCCTATTCTTCATATTGCTCCAATGGAGCATATATCTCACCCAAGCAAACAAGAAGTAAGTTTTTCTTCAAAGATTTTGAATTTTTATGTGTTATATGTGTTAAAACACCTAATAGATACTTGATTCGTTCTGTAAATTGGGTGTTTTTTATGTGTTATATGTTTCTTCTGGTGCTTTTGGGAAGTACATTTTTTTTGTGACAAGAGAAATAAAGTCTATTTGTACTTCCTCCCCAACCTATAGAAAATAGAGGAGATACAAGAGTATAATTGGGGTGGTTTGACGTTGTCTGTATTGTATTGCAATATGGACGCGTTATACCGTAGAAAAAGTGTAGCGACTGGGGGTTTCTGGAGAGCATGGGAGGTATGGGCTTGTGAATACTTTTCCATGTTTTGCTCTGACCAGACAGTGGGTGGTCTAGACACGTTCTTGAGAGTAGCACGTTGGATAGACAATGACTCAGGAACAAGGGATGTTGGTCACAATCTTAAAGAATTATGTACTAAACTTCGATATGTGAGGCCCCATGAGGTATGTGTTTTATTTGATCAATTCCTATATCATCCCCCCCCCTCTTAAGTACAAATAATGTTTTACTGACAAACTATTTATTTTTGAACTTTCAGATCAACTGGATCCCTTGGGGAGAACGGGCAAACTTCCCGGACTATTTCCAAGACAGTATACCTCTTACCACCTTGAGGATCTTGCTACAAGAACCTGCTGGTAGAGCATGGCACTTGGGTGAGTGCGTTGCACGACAGAGTTTCAGATCCTAGGAGCCATTAATCCCAATCAAACCCCCACCTTCAATGTTATGTGATCAACCATATTCTAGAGAAGATCTGATTGGTGGTCCTGGAGGGTTTAGAGCATCACACTTCATTAATGATGAAGATGATGATGGCGAAGATAGTTATGATGATTTCTGAAAAATGTGGTTGTCTTACAACTATGATCGGGAATCTCCATCTTTGCGGGTGCTAAGTGTCATGTACTGGTTTTTAAATATCGGTGTACTGATATTGTTATAGAATAATCTAAATTTGTAATCTGGTATAGGCAACAGCACGAGTAACCACAATAGTCACAGGAGCACCAAGAGTATCAGGGTCGGCTAGAGCGACCATTGATGATATAAGAGTGGCTGAAATCCAACTACCACTGTTGCAGATAATGGTTCCACACCGAGATGGTGGTAGTGAGATGGTTGACATTCTAGAAGATCTTCTAGTCTAGGGTCTTCCATCAGCTGATGTCGACTATGTGAGTCATGATGTTAATATTTATTATCTAGTCATTAAATATCTTATTAGCGGGCAATTCGAATAATGTAGGTGCCAATGGCATGCGCTGCAGGCATGATGCGCATGATTATCGGTCTTAGGCAACAATTCCTTAATAAAATGTTGAGCGCACGTGAGACGATGGTGAAGGCGATGGAAAAGGCCAAAGAATAAATGTAAAAGAAGGATAAGAAAATTGTAATCACCTATCTTTCCCTAATTGTTTTTTAGTTTGAAACCAAAATATTCAAATTTACTCTTAGCTGACATTTTGAGTATGTACACTTGTAGGAGAAGTTGCAAAGACGCCTGCAAATTATGAAACTCAAGGAAGCAGGCATGGGGGTGAAAATGAAGATTATGATGATGGTCATGATGACAATGGGGAAGATTCAGTTAGTGATGATGACAACGACCATGATGATGACATGATGGAGCTACTAAATTGGAATGAGAACATGAACGACGTACAAAGCATTCACATGATGCTTCGTCAAAAAATAGAAGAGTTTGTACCATGATGCTTTATCACCTTTTTATAGTCTCCTTCAATGTAAAACTTGATTCTAACTTTTTGTTGAGTGTATTTTTTAATTTATTAAATTCTGGCTGCATTTGGTTGGACATATATATAATAGATAAAAATATGTATTTTGATTGTGGAATTTCTAAATTTATAGGGAGGATCTGTCGAATCATTGTTCAGAATTTTAAACTGGATTCAAAGCTTGTTCAGTGTATTGTTGTATTTTTTAACTGGATAAAATTTACAAATTGTCCTTCTATCAACTTTGACGATGATGTTGAGAGTAAGAAGATATTGGAAGTGGAAGCAACTTTGTTTGTGGAATTTTTACGGTTGCAGAATGTAAGAATGTGTTACTCAAATTGGAAGTTGCAACAAAACAAAATATAAAGGAATTGAGAGCATGTATCTCTACTGATTCGTGAATGGCGAGTCGCCTTGATAAGTGGTGTTTGGGGTCCAAATGGTCCTTTTTGGACCCCAAACGCTAGTCACAGTAGCGTTTGAAGTCCAACTGGTCCTTTTTGGATCCCAAAGGCCATTCCTCAATGGCGACTCACCATTCTTGAATGGAGTTTGGTGTTAGGATTGTGCCCTAAAAGTAATGAAATTATATTATATTATTGAGACATTTAATTCTGATTAATAATAAATGATTTATTCTTATATTATGTGCAATACATTCTTGTAAAAGATCCACAAGCATAATAATACTTGATTTATGGGTCCTATGGAGTTTAGCTCATGGGAAGAATGTATTCAACCAAGAGTCTTTTATGACTTGCAAATACTTAATTTTACAGTCTAGTGAATCTGGGTGCTTTGCTAAGAAAAGATTGTAGTACATTAACTCTATTATGTAGAGTCGCTTACCTTGGTCACTAGGTGGAGTATTTAGTTAATGTACTAGTGTATTTGGAATGAATTGAAAGGACTGATGAGTTTGTATTTTAGCAAAGTACTATCAAATGAAAATAATGACTCATTGCTATTATTTTATGCGCGCTTTCAATCTTGAGAGAGTTATGAGCTCATATTTAATGACTTAGTTGTTTTGACCTACTAAGAATGAGACTCTATGAGTCAACATATTTCATATGTTGGATGACTGAGTTATTAGATAGTGAATCTATAGATTCTCAATATCAGAATCCATAGACACTTTTAATAAAGTGACATAGTACTTCTTAGGTAATTCATTTATGTGGTCATAGTAAACTAAGCATTTAGTATCTCTTGTGGAGTACTAGAGATTTGATAATTTTACTTGAGGCATCAAGTATGAAATTATCATAGCTGACCCTTAGAATGAATTTGAAACCTAAAGATACGAAGATGTGTATATTAGGTCGATAGAAATTAACCTAATTATATATGGTCTATATTATAAAAGGGCATTACATAAGAAATAATAGGTCAATGATAGTTATGTCGAGTAATATAAAATATACTTGGAGTTCAATTACAATTTTATAGTGGAGTTAGTCGTAATTAATAATGAATAAATTTGATTATGGATTTAATCGATAGAGTTTATTAATTATGTAGCCAAATCATAATTAAAATAAACTCTATATTTTAGATATTTATCTTTTATACCCTGATGTTTTGTTTATTATATTTTATACCCAGCATGCATAGATAATTTTATTTTATGCACATCACACTTAGATACCATGTGGCTTTAGGTTTCTAAAAGAATAAGCGTTTGTGATTGCATAATGAAGATAAAATTAAGCATAATCGATTAGGGTATAAAAAGGCTAACCATAGAAGCATTTTATTAATTTTATGTAAATGTAACTTTTAATTTTAATAATCTCGCTAGATATTTAATTTGTCGTTAATAAAATTGTGGGATTATTAGAATTAGGATAAAATTATATTAACTTAAATATAATACTAATTGAGCATGCTTCTTTAATCAGAGTGGGTTGAAAAATATTAGTTGGCTAATTATCTAATGTCACTTAGTAACCCGCGGTAATAAATACTCACATTATTTAAAAAAAATCAAGCGGGAGCGAGATTCTTAATCGAAACTCACGGTTTCCATTTTTTTTATCATAGTAAGGTGCTAGGGTACCTCGTCTTCAATCTTGGAAGCTCCCTAAAGGAGGGTATCCGAAGTATCAGATATTACAAGTATGGTCTTCGTAATGATCACCTTGATAAGTGAATAACTGAAAATGATCTGCCTAAGCAGGAGTTGTCCACTTGTCACAAGTCTGAGGGTGAAATAACAGTATACACTTGACTCATTTTTTGTAGTATCCCGCCTAAGCAGTTCTTATTACTTATTTCAAGAGACTAAAGCTGAACGTTAGTTAATTGCTAGATATTAATACTAGATTAGTAGGATTATTATGTATTAATATCATATTGATGACTAATTGGATTGGACTATCCTACCTAATTTTTTTTTAAATCTACGTTCGGCTTAAGCGTGCATATGTTTATGAGAGTTGGGATACAGTTGTGTGCATTGCATGATTATTTTTTTGAGTTTTTTTTTATTTTCATGATATGATGTATGCGTTAATTAGAATGTGTTTGTAATGATTGAGAATTTCATTAATTTTCAGTAATTGAAATATCGTCTATGAGCCCATTAGCATCTTTATTGAAAATATTGTCGACATTAATGGATATTAACTAGGACTTTAATTTGACCGTAAAAAGAAGCAAGTTCACTCCTAATTAACGTTACTCTAGACCTTTCCTAGAGTTCCACTTAGGAGAATAAAATTAATATTGGCTATGCAGATAGTTTGTATTTTAGCTCCATGTAACATAGTGTCATTATATGACAAATATGTTGGAACACTAAGATGGCAATGAAAATTATGATTAATGACCATATCGTTATGGTTGGTGTTTTTACAAAACGAGACAGAGATTCCTATAGCCGAAATAGATCGTTATGGTTGGTGTTTTTACAAAACGAGACAGAGATTCCTATAGCCGAAATAGATGGGGAAACCCAAGACGATTTAGTCTTGGATACCTAAGCGGATTCCTTAGATTGGTTCATGATTAAACTACAGCACATGCAGAAATGTTTAATCGGGCTGAACTGAATTAGGAACTCTAGATAGCTAAGGGAATCTTGAAGACACAGAATGTGTTAAACGTGATCCAACCAACTTCTTCTTTTGAGATTAAGCTTAGCCTAGATAAGATGAAGAAGATAAAGATACCTAAAAATAGTTGAGTTAGAGTAAGAAAGAGAGAGCAAGCTCTAATGTAAATGCTTCTATTATGAGAAGACTTGATAGAAGAAAACCAACTAAAAGATATTCTTAACTATGAGACATGCATCTCATTAAGAAGTGATCAGTGATTGATTCTACTACGTCCTGGCATATAGACTCTGAAATCACTAATCACATTCACAATTCTATGTGATGGTTCTAGGAAACTAGAAAAAAACTAAATGAGAGGGATTGCATGTTGTTCTTTGGATAAAGGAGTTTGCATTATTTTTTTATAGTACATCTATTTCTAAATTTTTTGTTACATGATATAAAGTAAAATAACAGTATACATAGTACATTATAGAAGAGAAAAGTTTCAAGCCAACTATATGTCTATAACATATGTCATGGTCATATTATCTAAGTATGATTCGAAGACTAGTAAGAGACAGGAGGCTTCATGGTTTTAAAATTTATGAACTCTTACAAGTAAGCGAATTCATTAATGATAAGTATATGACCAAGAGTCTTTTTTTAGGTAGAATGATGTAGATGTCTGGACGTTAGTGTTGGAGTATATTATTTGAGTGGACAAGTGAAAGCCTAGGTGAGGGTTCGCTATGGGTATAACGTCAATCTTATTGACGGGTACTCTAGATATGACTATGTTTATCTCATGCTTCTAAATTCTGAAACTTTTGAGAAATCAAATAGATTAGAACGAAAGTCGAGAGGGCATTGGAGAGACAAACTCTATTTCTTCGATTTGAATGAAGAAGTATATACCTCTAAATGACATTTACTGACTACAAGGTGAATATCGGGATTGTATTCCAGTTGTTTACATCTGGGTCAGCCAGAGAATTATGTAACAGTAAGGAGAAATATTTTCTTTTAACATGATGAGATCTATTTGTAGTTTTTTTATTTAACCTATTTTCTTTTTGAGGATTAGCTTTATAGATTACGTATTTTGAATCTAACATCATCTTTAGAAATTCTTGAAACATCACAAGAATTATGAAATGTTCATAAACTTAGTTTACGTAACCTTCATAATGTGGATGTCTAGCACACGTGCTAAAGGAGAATGTTGCCAAGCTAGATGGTAGATCAAAATGAAATCTAACTATAGGCTATGAAAAGGAATGAGGGTTATTAGTTTTTATACTTCCAAGAATAACAAGTATTTGTAAGTATAAACATTGTATTCTTGGAAGAAGATTATATTTCAAAAGGAATATCTAGACGCAACACAAACTTAGAATAAGTTTCCAATAGTACGTGTGTCAAGCAATCTAGTTTGATAATAGATAAGTCCAGAAGTTAGTGAGAATCTAGTTAGTCAAGAGAATAATAATGAAGTACTTCCTAGTAGTACATAACCTTTTTGTGGTGGGAAAGTTTCTCATTCATATGAGAAATAAATGTTCCTAGTAGAGTCTAATATGGTAATCTTGATGGAACATAAGATAGATCTCAATCACTACGTTGTAATGGGAGGGGATCACAACCAATTGAAAGATTCATGTTCAAGTGAGAGACTTTCGAGTCCATCTCAGAGAAACTGCATAGAGGTTGTAAATGATGCAAAGTAAATCATTGGCTTCAAGCAATGAAATCTGAAAATGATTCCATTAATTTTAATGGAGTATAGAAGCTTGTAGAAGCTCCTTAAAAATTGGGTGTCAAAGATCTACAGGTGGAAGCGAGACAAAGACATAAGGTCAAAACCTTGAAGGCTAGACTTAGTGGGAATGACATACTTAGAGAGAGGATATTAAGTGTAGCATATCATTTTTACTAATAGCCATGGTTATGTCTATAAAGATATTGTATCCTTTACAGCTCATCTCTTTGCGAGTTTTTTGGCAAATGGATGTCAAGAACGCTATCTTGTATGGCGATCTTGAAATGAATATTTTTATGCCTCAATTTTTGGATTTGTCACTAAAGGCTAGGAATTATGATATACATGATGCATTTATCCAGTTGTGGATTTACGCATGCATTAAAGACTTAGAACATTATGTTGATCATGTAATCAAGTTTCAATTTTGATCAAGATCATAATGAAACATGTCAGTACAAGAGAAAAGAAGGGAACATAATGATTTTCTTGGTGTTTTATGTAGATGACATTTTGTCATCAAGAGTGATATAGAATTAAATGTCACCGATAAAACTACGTTTGTCTGAATTTATGATATCAAAGACTTCAGAAAAGTGGTCTTCATTCTAAGAATTAAGTTCGAGACTTAAATATAGAATGATATACTTATCTTGAATTGTGTAGACAATAATATGTTGTGTAGGTATACAATGATAGATTCCAAGAAAATGCTTGTTACTTTTTTAGGTTTGGAAACTATATATTCTGTCAGTGTCTCATGACATAGGATGGAATATATAGCATGAAGACAGTCCCCTTGTGTTTTGTAGTGGGAAGTCTTAAGTATATTATATTGTACATTGGATGTATATTTCACAGTAGGCTTAATCAGCAGATATTAGTTAAATCCTAGAGGATTTCACTAGATATTTGTGAAGCGTATACTCAAGTATCTTAGGAGAACGAGAGATTATATGCTTGTCTATCATGGTGAGAATCTCATACCAGTTCGGTATATGGATTAAGATTTTCAATTCGATTACTTCAGCCGTAAAACCTAGCAAGCCATTTTACGAAGATTTCGCGACAAAAGTCTTTGGGTCACGTACTGAACATGAGGGTTAAGCTGGCTGTAAATGTGCTTTAGGGCAAGTGGGAGATTTTTAGGATCGTGCCATAAAAGCACTGAAATTCTATTATATTATTGAGGCATTTAATTCTGATTAATAATAAATAGTTTATTCTTATATTATGTGCAATACATTCTTGTAAAAGATTCACAAGTATAATAGTACTTGGTTTATAGGTCCTATAGAGTTTAGCTCATGGAAACAAGGTATTTAACCAAGAGTGTTTTATGACTTGTAAATACTTAATTTCACAGTCTAGTGAAGCTAGGCACTTTGCTAAGAAAAGATTGTAGTATATTAACTCTATTATGTAGAGTGGTTTACCCTTGTCACTAGGTGGAGTATCTAGTTAATGTACTAGTGTATTTGGAATGCATTGAAAGGACTAATGAGTCTAATTTTCAGCAAACTACTATCAAATGAAAGTCATGACTCATTTGTTATTATTTTATGCGTGCTCTCAATCTTGAGAGAGTTATAAGTTCATATTTAATGACTTAGTTATTTTGACCTGCTAAGAATGAGTAAACATATTTCATATGTTGGATGACTGAGTTATTAGATAGTGAGTCAATAGATTCTCAATAGCAGAATCCATAGACGCTTTTAATTAAGTGACATAGTACATCTTAGGTAATTCATTTATATGGTCGCAGTAAACTAAGCGCTTAGTATCTCTTGTGGAGTACTAGAGATTTGATCATTTTACTTGAGGTATCAAGTATGAAAATTATCATAGCTGGCCAGTAGAATGAATTTGAAACTTAAGGATACGAAGATGTGTATATTAAGTCGATAGTAATTAACCTAATTATATATGGTACTATACTATGGAGGGGCATTACATAATGAATAATAGGTCAAGGTTAGTTATGTCGAGTAATATAAAATATACTTGGAGTTTACAATTTTATAGTGGAGTTAATCGTAATTAATAATTAATAAATTCAATTATGAATTTAATCGATAGAGTTTATTAATTATGTAGCCAAATGTATTTTTATCCTTATGGTCCCCTTACTAGCCTTGTATTTGAGTAACGTTGTATAATAAATAAGTGGCTCAACGTCGATACTCTATTATCGACCAAATGATCCGAAAACTATCTCTATCTTTATTCTAATAGGCCAAAGATTAATTAGAATTAATTATTTTAATTTTAATTAATTTGAATGAATTTTTTTTTAAAAAGACAATGGTTGGGAATTTTCCAACCGTTGCCTTACTTCACATTGGTTACATTGTAACCCATGTAACTAGATGGCAGTTCTTTAAGAAGCCAATTTTCTTAAGGATTGTTGGCTGGAAAGTTTTTTTTACAAGAGAAACATGCTTTGGCCGAACAGAAATATTTTAGAGAGAACGTTATGAAATAGTTTTGTGATCTGATTTTATTCGAGTGCCCACCCAATCGTGATTTTGGTCGACAGTTCAAGGAATAGCAAGGAAGCTTATGAGGATTTGATTTTCGATCGTCACGTTTTAAGAGGTAATAGTGAATTATAAAAATTGCCCTTACTAACAAAGGAAACCCTACCTCTCTCACGTCTCATTTTAGCAAAAAATCGAGAAGAACCAGAACTCTAATCCCAAATTCTCTCAAGCGGTGACTTGAAGAACCTTACGAAATGACCTGGTTGCTTCAAGATCTAAGAGAAAATCTTCGTATTATATATGAGATTCACAGAATACAAAGAATCATGAAGATCAAGACGAGAGGTAAGTTTTTTGTACTTACGATTTAGACTTAATCTGAAGTTCCTACCTGATTTTTCTGAGATTTATGATTGTTTTGAGATTTTCTGAGTTTATTTGAGTTCTTTTTCATGAAACTAACTTAATATATCTATTTTGTGAGTTAGAAGTTTGTCCCTCTATTTTACTCTGTTTTCTGGAAGCAAACTAGTGTATTTTCTATATTCTGCAGATTTCTCGTACTTAAAATTTATTATATGGTATATCATTTGTACTCTACGTATACGGTAATGTACTACATAATTATATACTATATAATTATATACTATTTTGTATGTCATCGTAACTTATTATTTGTTATTATTAATTTTTTGTTCTTAAATACAATATGGTTAATAATCCATAGTTCGTCTTTATGATGCAGGTAAATGAGGGGAGAAAGTGAAGTCAAGTTTATTATATCAATGAGAATGTCTAACGTCAAATTTATTAGCAATGTTAACACTTTCAATAATATATATTTATATAGGCACAATATAGTATCATATATGTGTAGAAACTTTGACTTAAGTATCATAAAGATCACACTTCTTAAAAAGATAAAGTTTTATATCCATCATTATAAAGTTAGTATAAATTCTCAAACATTTCAATACATCATTTAATCATAAAATAATGTCATTCATTCAACATTATGAAAAATATATATTTATGTACTTATAGTATATAATCATATGCGTATTACTTGAAAAATATTTATGAAACATTATATATATCATCATAAAATCAATACCAGCTCTTAAAATCATTTCAAACTATACTTTCTATCATAAAATAATATCATTCATCAAAAAAATTAATATATATTATGAGAGGTTTATTATCCATCATCATATTAACAATATCCATTATAATTGTCATAGTAACAATGAGTACATAAATATATACTCTCACTATATAATCATAAACTATGAGTACATAATTATAATAAAAGTTGTTACATGATGTATATAACAATATACTAGGAGTACTAATATTTACTATCAATATGTAAATATAAATACCATCTACATTTATAGGCCTATAGTATATAGTTATATATTATATGACATTAATTACTAAAATTTGCAGAAAATAGTATACACACAAAATTTGCATAAATT
Source organism: Datisca glomerata (assembly GCA_003255025.1). Classification (NCBI taxonomy): domain Eukaryota; kingdom Viridiplantae; phylum Streptophyta; class Magnoliopsida; order Cucurbitales; family Datiscaceae; genus Datisca; species Datisca glomerata. Next base: position 118,871 of record QANY01012330.1, read on the forward strand.
TAAAATTTATACTCTTATCACTGTCAATAACACAAAATTGCAGAACACGTAAATGAAACTTAAAATCCTTAAAATCTAGTGTACTTGATTTCGATTATTGATCAATTCTGAAAGAATCTACTATGAAATTTTTTTCATAAATTCACCCAAAATACAATTACAAAATTAGCACAATATCACCACAAAGAGCATCAAATCAATAAAAACCCCCGCTATTTTATTACAAATATGAAAGCATAAACGAATTGAAGAAGAATATCAAAATCTAAAGATCGAGAAGCTTAAAGTCTGAGGCTCGATTGAAATTGGAAAAGGAGCTTCAAGAAACCTGCGAGAAAGAGAAAGATGAAAGAGAAACCTACGAGAAAGAGGAAAGAGAAAATCTAAAACAATATTAAGGGTATAAAAGTAAAATAACATTCAAAATCTTCACTACCTAATATATCTTTCCTATTTTCGGGCCAAATCTATAAAATAAGAAAAAAAAAGACATTAACCAAAACTAAAATATAAAATAGCTTAAATACTTAATTTTCTCTTAGGAGAATGAGTGTGCTATGTAACTCGGTGCACAAAAAGATTATTCAATTGAGGGTTTTTGTTATCTACATATAGCCGCGCCTAAAAGCGATTAGGCTGAGAGTCCAATTGGTTATAGAAGTCTCAACACGTTTAGATATTTGTAGTCGCCTACTTGATCTCAATTAAACAAGAAAATCGTGAATTGTGTTTATGGAAGTCTCAACACGTTTAGATATTTGTAGTAGCTTACTCGACCTCAATTAGATATTTATTTTCACGGGATTATGATAAATTTTTACTTTTATCGTCTCATAATCTGAGAGGACCTCACGAGTTTATCGCAATTATCTTTAATAATAATTTTTCTGTTATCTCTACCGTTATAATTTTAATTATTTCTTTATCTGACAAGTTTTATTTTAGTGTAATCGTCATTATTTATGAAGTAGATCGAGTTATTTGATTAATGTAATCTTCTAGTTTTAAATAAAAAAGAACTTGTTATAACCTCACCAAGAGAAGTAAAATGGTGCTTTGTCAATGTCTAAATGACAGTACAATTATGAATCAAGTGATGATCAACATAAGCATGATGCCTTCGAATGAGCTCCACTGCTAACTCATACAGCTCTTGGAAGCAATTACTGGCGTAAGTTATCATGAATCAAGAGACATTACTCCACTATGACTGTCATAAAACATTATTTAAAGTTTTGAAAGTTTCTCACCCAGTCGAATTTACTCCATTCCCCATTTGAAATTCATAATGATGTATAGTCTTTCCTGTCAAACTTTTCAAGAGAGGTTTGGGGTTAACTGGTATGATCTGCATTATAATATCCAGGTAAAGGTACATATCTCACTGAAATTCTTCTTAAATCCAACAATTTTTCCAAAAAACAAACAAAATAACTAGACTAGAAAAAAATTACTTGCATACGTTTTCCACCAAAAGCCTAAAAAGATCTTACATCCACCATCTTATACTCGAATTGAGACCGGCAGAGGACAAAGACAGTTTCATGCTACAGCTGCACACGTTTGCAGACACTAAGTATATCATTTTCCCTTCATTTTCACATACTACTAACCACTTTTATCCTCCACAACCAATTTAACTAAGTCACGAACACGTGTGCTAACATGGCAGAGGAACAACCATTGGTTGCATTGTCATAGTTGGCTTCTAGCATACCACTTTTCTTATCAAGTTCATTATTTTCCATCGCATCCTGACCAAAACAAGAAAATGGCATTTCTATTCATACAATCATAGGCAATTCATAAGTTTCTCAAACCATTCCTTAAGAGCCCCTACTAGGGGTGTGCAAAAACTGACCAAATCGATCAAATCGAATTGGACCAAACCCAGAATGATCAGCTTGGTCGATTTTTTAGTTAACTATAGTCGGTTCGATCTTGGATTAAAAAATGAGCTTTTGGTTCAGTCTAAAATCTTTTTATATTTTGGACCGAACCAACCGGACCGACTATTTTATCTCTCATATATATATATAATTTTAATTTTATCTCATTTCATATTTCTCACATTTTTGTCCTTCTCATTTTTCTTTAATGTTTAGTTTACACATTGTTGTATAAATTTCGAGCTTTATTGTAATGCATTAAAAACTTGTAATTTTTTGAAATATATATGATTAAATTCATTTGATGGTGAATAAATCGTCGCAGTGAAAAATACTGGATCTTGAAAAATTCGAGAAACAACCTATTTATACCGATTAGGAAAAATATCTCTTAAAGTGTGATGATAAAAAATCGAAATCTCAATCTTTCTTACTATTTCTCGAACCATTAACCAAAATCACGGACGTGTTCACACTCGAATAAAATCAGAAACTAAAAATTAACTCTTGTCTTTTATTCACTCACAAAAAATGGTCGACCATTTCATGTCTGATATTTTTGGAACAAAAAAAAAACTGTTTTTCTTATTTTAAACAAGTAAAAGAAGTTAAAAAAAATGAGTGGCTTGAAAAAAAAAACTCTTCACACATGGGTTGGTTACCTATTCAAAACAATGCAACCATTCAAAATGCCTCGGTTGGGAATTTAATTCCCAACGGCATGGTTTTTTTAATACAAATAATTATTTAATTTTAATTAATATTTAACCTTTTTTAGAATAAAGATGAAGTTGGTTTTTAAATTATAAGTTATCAACATTGAGGCACTTGTTTATTAAAGATGAGTTAGTTACCCAATCAAAACAATGAGACCATACAAAATGCCTCGGTTGGGAACTTAATTCCCAATCTCATGGTTTTTTTAATAAATTAAAATCAAATCAATTAATTTTAATTAATCTTTGATATTTTTTAGAATAAAGACGGACTTAGTTTTTAAATTACTTGATTGTTATAAGTTATCCACGTTGAGCCACTTATTTATTAAATATGCCTCGTAATAACGTAATCCAAGTACTATTATGCTTTGTGGACATTTGACAAGAATGTATTGAATATAATATAAGAATAAACTATTTATTATTAATCAGAATTAAATGTCTCAATAAATATAATCGAATTTCAGTATTTTTAGGGCACAATCCTAACAATCTCTCACTTACTCTAAAGCACGTCTACAACCAGCTTAAACCTCATGTTTTCTACATGTGACCCAAAGACATTTATGGCTAATGTCTTTGTAAATGGGTCTAATAGGTTCTACGGCTAAAGTAATCTAATTGAAAATGTGAATCCATATACCCAACTATATGAGATTCTCACCATGATAGATAAGCACATAAGCCCTCGTTCTCCTAAGATACTTACATTACAACAAAAAAATGCTACGATACTGGTCAAAAAATGCTATCATAGCATTTTCATAATGTTTTTCTAAACAATATGTCTCCCAATATTATTAAAAGTCCGACCCTACCATAACATTTTTTCATCGCTATAAAAAATGCAATCAAAACACTTTTTATAGAGGTTAAACGCTATGGTAGACCAACCATACCGTTCTTTAAACACTATGGTAGAGCTATCATAACATTATTTCAATGATGCTAAAGATTTAATGTAACATTTTTTCAATGCTTGGCAGACCTACCATAACGTTTTTCCAATGCTACGACATACCTACCAAAGCATTTTTTCACTGTTATGGTAGACAAACGATAGCATTTATAAACCAATATTAAAAACTTACCATAACATTTTTTAAACGTTGTCAAAGAATTTTCATAGATTTTTATGCTATATGCGTGGAACATCTTGTTATTATAAGTTTTTTGTATTACTTATTCTTGCCACTGTACAAACTTAAAAAATTATATTTTTGACAATATATCAAAAAAATAATAAAATCACATAACTTTTTATTTTAGTACTCAAAGTTGTTACAATCTATTATCTGCTGAAAATCATAGTTTCAAATGTCAAATACATATTGAATTTTACATAGAACAAGCAAAAATAGTATCCTAAATAGAAGGAATAAAATCTAGTAAGACTCTAAATCTAATTATGAAGCTTCAGAAACTGATGTCGAGGTAACATGTGGCTTGCTTTCTTCTGTTGACTTTATTTTAAAGTATAATTGTAACTGCAGGTTTTTAAACAATCTAGAAAAATAAATAATTCATTTATACAAACTGAATATAGAAAATAGTGTGGAAAATATACTATTCAATATAATATGGCTAAAGGGAAATAACTTGAGTAAAATAATTATTAATGTTTGATAACACATGGAAATTAATGATTAATAAACCTAACGTACAAGAACAAATCAACACTCAACACTCATCTATGAACTTTTGCTCCCCACCCCAAAAATTCATTCTGACTTTTGCTCCCTCAATTCAATCATTTTTGCTCCTTATGAGAAATTTACAAACAAATGGCAGAACCAAAAAGAGTAACTACAAAACAACATCGAAGAATCACGTTGCTTAAGACTGGAGGATAAACTTAAAATAATGTTACACTCAAAGTGGGCATTCAAAAGCTGTAGTACCAAAGAATAAAATTATCAAATATTCAAATAAAGGAATAAGAAAATCAAAACCAAATAAAGCCTAATGGAATTAAATACAGTACCTATAAATTTACCTATAAATTTACAACATTGAAATGTCTTACCTATAAATTTACAACATTAAAATGCCATTTACCTGTAAATTTCACTTTATAGCCATTTACCTATTTACCTAGAAACACAAATTGAACTCTAAATTCATCCTAGCTTCAAGCGAATCACTTAAATCACTCCCTCAGACTTTTAACATCAATCCAGTAGCTATTGCTATATAACTTATCATAAATTACAACACATCATAAATAGGTGCTCATTTAGGTCACTATTCTTCAAGAATTTATACCAAAGTCTAAGCTATGATGCAACATGTTCAGAAAAAGAATATGTATTATTCACACGTCTCCAGTAAAAAGTCAAGATGCTTACCGGTTGGTCGAAAAAGCCTTGGTTCACTGTATATTGTAGTAAAGACAAATGTTTGATTCAGTCCCTAACAAAGATTAACAAAAACAAGAAAACCATGCATCAAATACTAGAAGCTATGAGGAAGAAAAAGATAGAGCAGACATGTGAAATTTAGCGAAGCTTTTGTACCATGTTTCGACGTACTTCCTTTCATTTAAAAGAACCACAAAATAAAAATGTAGTTTGACAATGTATAAATAAACTTAGACATTTTAGCCAAACTTATCTGTAAAGAAAAACCCATTTACACCCCTTCACAATATCAGGAAGACACGACTGAAGGAACTCGTACAAGTTTCCAGAAATTAAATCAGAGATGGGGTCATCATCAGAACCACTAGTGCTACTTACATCATCATCTCCTTGATTATTTGGTATTTCTTTCTTCTCACCTACTAAAATACATTCATGAACTTCTTAGCAAATAGATGATGCTTATTTTATTTTGCATACTGGACTACATTCTAAGAATCTATCTAAGGTTCTTCTGATGAGCCAATACTTATATTAATTTATCTAATAGGTGTAGATTGAATTATCTTCATAGAGTTTAATAGAGTGAACAATGCCCCAATTTAACTCCATATTAGCTTTAAACATGATAAAAACAGATGCTGATTTCATTTTATATTATGATCTATAATTAATTCTAACAAAAAGTATTTAACCTAAAAATCCTTCTCAAAGGATAACCAAAGCTCCTTTGTAGCACCTCAAGAGCAACTAAAAATGAGCACACGAGACATCTAGTTTAGCAAACTATATATCAATGAGACCATGAGAATCCAAAATTACCTATAACGACTACTGCATTCATGCCAAGATTGATATACTAAGCTAGCTCATTTAGTACATGCTAGTTAAAATAATTCTAAAATTTAGTAATACAAGTATGTTAGGAAAGCATGAGGATAACAAGGGAATAAGAGAAGCATAAGTAAGCGCAATTGAGGTTTTGCATGAAGTTTATAGTCACATCACAAGGACTTACAATTTTTATTGACATGTCTTTGTTTTTCTTGCATCACCTCCAAGGTCGAGTAAGCTCCTTTCATATATTTCTCTACCGCAAATGAAATATCCTAGTATTTTTGGGTATTTTAATTTTTAAATGTGATGGTACTATAACAAAGTATTTCAAATCCTATGATGACAATTCAAACCAACAATGAAAAATATTCCACTGAATTCCCTATTTGGAACAAAATCTTATGGTTCGAGTATAAGCAAGAGAAAGCATCAACACATACTATAGAATCTAGATTGATAACTTAGAGTGTATGTGGATATACATGTAATCTGGAAAAAAGTTCATCTATCAAACCAAACTTCGATAGACATTTAAGAAGCAGACAATAAATAACATTCCTTAACTCTTTGAAAAAATCTCCTTCAGGAATGTAAACTGTTAATGCAATTAAACTATTGAAGCTAGTCAATTAATACTTGCAAAGACTTGTATAGCTTGTGCACGGATGAAATATTAAAAAATATAATACTTTCTTGGTAAATAAAAAACATCCTAACGCCAAACAGATTGATGAAAGGGTCAGCAAAATCGATCTTCTTTTGAAAACCAACTTTCAGAAAATTGTGATGCTCCAAAATTGGTTTTTGTATGATGTGCGCAAACACACCAAAGTCCAAATAGTGTAGAAATCAAAATATTCTTTTCGAACAAAAAATATTGTGTGGAGTTTTAGAATTCTTTGAATGTAAGACGTAATGTCACCACTCTTTAGTTAACTCAAAGAACAAGAAAATTACTAAAGCTTCTATTAACATATATCTATGCAGTGCATACAGGAATTTTAGTAAGGCTCACTTTTATGTTTTATCCAATGATATAAAATAATATGGAATAAGAGTCAAAGTTTGTCTAATCCAATAGTAAGAAAAATATAGAATGCTATCACAATTAGAAATAGAATGTTAATGCATGGTTTCCTCTCTCTTAGTCATTGAACAATACAAAACCAAAACGAACACATATTACTACTTTACTGTTGTTCACAGTGCATAACTTTTATTTTTTTATGCATTACCAAGATTTGAAGGCAGGGAGTCGAAATTAACTGGAGTAGCATTTTTGGTCAGCAATGATGATTTGATGTCTGAGCTGTTATTAACAGGGGTATTCCCCTCTATTCAAAAGAGAAAATCTTGCCACAATGATGAAGTTATTATTGATTCTATGTTATATATTCCAATGGAAAACTTATCACATGGAATAAAAAGAATATAACATCTAATGGCGCAAAAAAGTAAAAAAGAAAAGGATGAAACAACTAAATCTGCTTGGTCAGGATACATTGGTGCTGGCGTTGTGCATGGAGGGAAAAGTTCAAAGGTTCCTTTATGAGAAATAGAATGAAGAAGCAACTAGTAATTTGCTTCATATAAATAGTATATAGTAAATGTTCTTGGAAATTAACCGCCACTGAAGTAGAGGATTGAACTTTCGGTTTTACCCCAGGACAGTCACTAGATTTGAACTTTTTTATGGGTGTTTCTTTTCCTTTGCAGTATGAGGATCAAATCTGGAATTGGCATTTCTTGTAGAATACATACTAAGAAGTTTTTGCTTTACCAAGTGCTTATTACTCTTCCATTAGATGATTTACATATTTGGCACAAGTTTCAAGTATTTGATAATAAAACATATATTAAGGGAATAAATGCTACAACAATTCAGGGGTCTCTATCGCATTGAAGCACAACATTCTTTAACAAAATGTGATAAGAAGCTCAAGCAGGCGGGGAATAAAAACTCAAATGCCACGTAGTTCAAACTCCCAAAATTTTTTTACAAAGAGAACACCCAAAATGAAGATTCTTCATGTGAGTCTTCTCCTCTCTATAATCATAGCACCGAACCAGCTTCCCTACGTGATCTCTCATCCTCTCTCGTGAGCTCTCCCTTGGTCAGCTCTATCACTTTGCTCTCTTGCTATTTTATTACAAATCAAATTTGTGAATTTGCTCTCTCTCCTTTACTAGATCTGCGTATGAGAGCTCTCCCCTCCTTAGTGGCAATCTTCGACCGTCTTCCGATCAGCAGTAGCCCAGCTTTTTAGGTGGTTAAAATCGACAACTAAGGTGATTCTAGCCATCTTTTTCCATCATTAGAACAAGCCCTAACACCCTTGCGCGTAAAATTCCATCTCTTAGAAAGAGCCCTAGCTCCCCTGTGCATAACATTCCATCTCTCAGTAAGAGCCCTCACTCCTCTGTGCTCTGCTCTTTAATGTGGTGAGCCTAGGTATCCATCCATAGTTCTAGTCACATACTCACACGCTCTCTCTCTAACTCTCAGTCTCGTCATCTGTGTCTCCCTTTCTTTATCTCTGTGAATCTCTTTATCTCAACTCTTTTTTTCTCAACTCCATATATTTGTTTCCTTCCCACTTTAATTTACCGCTCAGAACAAGAGGAATAATTTTTTTCTTGCGAGATGTGTTTTAATCTCTAATTCAGGTCTAATTGTGTGTAATTTTTATTCTTCTGATTTTTGTCTTTTCTCTAAGACTTTAATGTTGTAGAGTCGAGCTTCAAAGAATGCATAGAGAGGAAGAATATGTGGAACGTGTTAATGGCAATATTTAATTTGGTGGAAGGGTTGATATATGGAATCTAGATTTTGTTTCTGCTGAAGTTTATTGCAGAAACTTGTTCTTTGACACATAATGAGAGTTGTCTCTTCCTCTGCCATGGTATCTATCTATTGAACATAGTACTTTCAAACCTTTTCTTTTTGTAAAATTTGTTTTAAATAATGGCCCATTCATCTAGTGGTTTGAAACACGTTTGAAGATATCTGGTTCAGAACATGAAATGGACATTCTTTTTTGGTTGTTTTGATTAAGTTAAATATGTATCTGCTAATTTCTTGTACCTGTGATTTAAGGCTCTTTACTTCTTTTGATCTTTGATCTATGGTTTTATCTATATTTGTTTGTTCATCACACACACACACACATACAAATTGCATGGTTATTTTGTTCTTCCCTTCATCCTTCCAATAAGGCAGGCTAAAGGCTTAATGTTGCTCCCTTTTATGGTAGGCTGAAGGCTTAAAGTTGCTCCCTTTTTCCTAAGCTTGCTCATTGTTTTCCTCTGTATTGTTGTTGCTCAAGTGAGTGCCTTTTTAAGTTGAGCTTTGTTAATTATTTTTGTTTTAGATAAGGATTAGAAAGAGACTCACAATCAATAGAGGTGTGTGCGTATGTTGGAAGCCCTTTATCTTAACTCTCTCTCAAAGGTCTCGCTTTAAGCTCTTGGTTTTTGTTTACCAGCGCGAATTTCTCCCAATCCCAACTTCTCTTTGTTTCAGGTAAATCCCTAATTCCATGTTATGCTTTAAATTTCTTGTGATGGTCTTTTAAATATAGTTCATTTTGTTGAGATCCGTTACGAAATAAGCAAGTAGTTTATGTTATCTTCATTTTGTTAATCTCTGTTTGTTTGTTTTCGTTGGTGGTTCAAAGTTGGAATATTTTAGTTTCTAGTTCCTGAGGAATATTGTGTCTGATTGGGTTTTGGGATTGTTGAATTCTGTAATGTTTAGTTCTCGTGAATTTTGGTGCTCGTGGTTTCTCTGATTATTGGTTTTATATATTTCTCTATTTTGAATTTGTACAATCATTTACACTTTGTCTTTCATTTTTCTCTATTACTAGAACTTACTATCAAGGCATTACTACTAGGACATGTAGTTCAGTTCTTGATCCACTCTAGTTATATCAAGACGTTCCTATATAATGTTCTATAGGCTTAATTTATAAGTCATTCTTTGTAGCCAAATTTGCCACAAAGAAAGACCTCTTATTACTGCTGCTTGCTAGTTCGAGTTTCTCCAACTAAGTCTGTCCCATAACCTAGTCTGAATAAAATACTCAAAATAAAATTCTGAGTTGCAAACACAAATCACAGTCCAAAATAATACCAATATACTTTAGTGAGGGACATCATCATTCCTAGGTAGCACTCATCCATATGATCAGATGTGTGGGGTTTTGTATCCCTAATCACCTTCCTAATTCTACAGTAGAATTACTGGTGCCTTAGTTTACTTTCCCTAGTTCGCTAGCTAAAAATACTTGGTATATTCCTTTTGGGTATCTCCGGATTCTGCTAGAAGACATAAAGGATAAGGTAGTGCTTGATTAGTGTAGTAGATATGGCTAAGATTTTCCATTGGCCTAGGATTTGTTGAAAGATGAACCATATCTAATTTGGTCCTAAAATAGATTAACGACGAGACAAACTAAGTTAGTAATAGAGCAGTTCTTGATCACTTTTGTTGCTCAGAAGCTTGAGTGAGATTACTTGGTTTTTCTCATTTCTGAACCAATGTTTGTTATTTCTCTGCAGATTCTGAAATGTTGTCTGTTAAAGATAGAAGCAAAGTTACTGAAAAATGTGGATGTTTCTGCATGACTGATTTTATGACGTTATGAATAGTATTTGATGGTCTTTTAAATCCAACTAATAATTATCGACCATGTACCAGCTAACTCATTCTATCAAAATTCATTATTTTTCATGTGTTATTAATCATTAATAAATATTTTACTCAATTTATTTTCCTTTATTTAGATTAGATTGATCCTCTTTATTTTTTTGAAAAATTTCTACAAACAGTAGCCACTAGATGGTCGATTCTTCATTTATCTAAGATATTTATTCACTTTCTTTCATCATTTGAGCCGGTCTTCATTTTTTTGTGTTTGGATAGAGAGACAGTTTTGAAACGAATCATAGAAAATCCTCTGGATCTCAAATCTGTGAATCATATATCTATTTTGTGCAGTTCAACGAAGTTATATTGTTAAAATATTGTGAGCTTGGAAACTTGAAAGCATATATGTTTATCCTTCTAGAAAAAGACAAACATATTCAATGTAAATTGGTGTAATATCTTATTAGTTATTACCTTTTTAACTTTACCGATATTAGAAAAGTTAGTGTCTACTTTCCTGAATTTCAGTAAAATTTTAAAATTAATCTATTACTATACCCAAGTCGTTAATATTGAAGTGGAAGAGGTACTTTCTCAAGGAGATTATATGATTTGGTATTATGTTTGATCTGGACCTTTTCCATCAACTAATGCACAAAGAGTGAACTACATGTTAAACTTTAAACTTTGGTAGTAGATTTAGTATCAAATATCCTAACGGTTCTGTGTATCCTATAACATGGTATGTATTTTTTTAATGTAATCCTTATACTTCCATGAAATTCATAATTAATCTGTTTTCTTTTTCTTCTTTTTGGGGGTAAGGGAATGGATGGATTTGAAAGGCTTAGTGTTGCTATGAACCTTCTCTATCACTTAAGCTTTGTTATGGTCTTATAAGATATTTTTAGATAAACTTGACTGCTTGGCAAATGTTGCATTTTGAGACAGAAGATAATAAACTTGGTTTACAGTTAAATGTCAGAATTTGGTTGCTCTCCACAACCAACTATACTATATCATGGAATGTTGTAAGTCTGCCACTAATTCTTAACTTACTTATCTAATAAGTCATTTCTTAGCTGTTGATCATTTAGATTCTACTATTTGGAATATGAGGCTTGCTCTTTAATTTGAATGGATCATCCATGCTTTGGTACAACACTTTGATCTTGTCCTGAATCATCACCAAGACAGTTACCTGCACCACCACCTCCTAACCAAGGAAAACCACCAAGTGGACCTCCTAGGGTACCTCCACCTTCAGTACCTAGATGTGAATTTATACTAGATTTTAGTTTTTTTGGATAAATTGCTTATTCTTGCTCTATGTAAAATCAACATGTAATTATCATTTTGAGATGTGATTTCTAGTAGATAATTAGTATGTAACAATTTTTACTAATTAAATAAAATTATATGTGATTCTATTATTTTGTGATATTTTTTGAAAAGTTATTTATTTTTTATATTTTTACAATTGTAAGTATAAGTAATAAAAAAAGTTATAAAAATTATTTAATAACATTAACAAAACAAAAATGAAGAACGCCATGAAAGACCTACGATAGTATTTATAAAATACTATGAAAGACCTCGATATAATTTATAAAATATTATGAAAGACCTACGATAGCATTTATAAAACGCTGTAAAAGACCTACTACACCATTTATAATACGCTATGAATGATTTTTTATAGTTTTTTTAAAAATGCTATGAAAGGCTTTTGAAGCGTTTTTTAAACGTTATGAAAAGCGTTTAAAAAAATGCTATCGTAGGCTTTTTTATAGTGTTTAAAAAATGCTAGCATAGGTAGCGGGCTTTTAATAAGTCGGTATACATAGCATTTTTGGAATTTGGAGTGACAACTCGAAATCAATCTATGCCATCTCTTGAATATAACAATTCTGCCAATTTCTCAATTATAGAGAAGATTAGTCTTCCTAAGGTCTTCTCTTCTCTCACGAATTACATCAATTAGTCCTTTTTTCAACTTCTAGATAAGCCTCATATTTATAGGGAAATCCAATTGCTAGGATTAACAGTTAATCCAAGGTTCAAATTAACTTAAAATTAGCTTATAATTAAAACTAATTCAATTAATTTTAATTTATAATCGTCATAACTAAAATTAGAACCAACTTAGTTGATTACTAGGTATCCATGGTGTATCTGTTTATTACCACTACGATAATACCTATAATCCATATGCTAGCTTGGGGAGCAAATGATAAAAGTACTAATGGTTAATTGATTAATAAACTCAATTAACCAATCCCCTGATCTTATTTATCAATTATTAATTATAATTTATTCTACTATAAAAATGCAATTGAACCATATTTGTATATTACTCGATGTAATTATCCACGACCTATTGTCTATTTGTGTTGCGCCTCCATGATATAACATCGTGTGTACACCTCTTGTTCTTAAAGTTCCAAGTCTCTTTCTACTGAACAACCATGATAATTTCCATACTCGGTGGCTCGATTAAAATTATCAAATCTCTAATAACGCATTATAGATACTAAACGCTAACTTTACTATGTAAACATAAATGAATTCTGTTAAGTGATGCTTTTTCACTTAAAGTATCTATAGACTCTAGTATTGAGAACATTGCATTTTACTGTCCAACAATCTAGTCATCCGACCTACAGATATAATGATTCATAAAATCTCAACCATAGTAGATCAGAACAACATAACCATTAAATATGAGTTCATTAGTCTATCAAGATTAAGAACACTCATAATATAATAGTAATGTGTTATGATTTTTTAAAGGTAGTACTTCTACTGAAAATCAAACTCAGTTACCTATTTAATGCATTCCAAATGCACTATCACATTAACAAAGAACTCCACCTAGTAACTAAGATAAGTCACTCTACATAATAGAGTTAATGCACTATAATCTATCTTAGTAAAGCGCCCAGCTGCACTAGACTATGAGTAATAAACATTTCAAGTCATAAAGAAGTCTTGGTTAAATAACTTGTTCTCATGGTTAGTCTGCTATTGTTAAAATTTCAAGTCATAAACTCCATAAGACACATAACCAAGTATTATCATGCTTGCATACCATTTCAAAGAAAGTATCATAAATAATATGAGAATAAAATATTTATTATTAATCCAAATTAAATGTCTAAATAAATTCATTATAATTCTTTTACTTTTGAAGGCACAATCCTAACAATCTCCCACTTGACCTAAAGCACATCTATAACTAGAATAATCTCCATATTCTCCACATGTGTTCTAAAGAAATTTATGGCTAAAGTCATTATAAATGGGTATGACAAGTTCTTCGTCGAAGCTATCTTTGAGACAGTTATATCTCTTTGTTGCATGATCTTCGTACTAAGGATATACTTGAGTGTGCGAATACTCCTACGTATTTTCCTCCTTGATGGTTTTGAGGTTCTTTGGACTGTGCGATTACTCCTATGCTATCACAATAAATTATGATCATGATTTTGTTTGTCATGTAAATCTCTAATAAGAACTTTTATAGCCATACAGATTCTTTGGTATCTTCTAAAGAAAATACATATTCGGCTTCCATGGTTGAGTCCACAATACAATTATGTTTTACACTCCTTAAATTTACATTTCCTGTTTATGTTCATTCGTATGGTTGAGAATCTGATAAATATAGCAAAGTGCATGGATAAAACCTAGAGAATTACTATTGTTACTTTTCAATTTCCTGCTTATCCCAGTTGATTTATTACAAATGTCAAGCCCAAGCTTCTCTGCCCCCTACATGAAAATTTCATATTAAGTTTCCTAGAACAATGAACCAATCATGACACTACTTATCATTGCAAATTTCTTAGCCTAAAATATAATTGTAAGCAACAATCCACCAAAATAGGAATTTAGCACAAAATTGTGATTATAAACACATTAAAATATAAGAAGCTCGGAAGAAATTTGCATCAAGCAAGCTTCAAATTATACTGAAAATTTATTTGAAAAAAATGATTTGATAATCATTATCAATATTCAGATGACAGTAAACCTGAGAATAGTAACAACTTGAATATTTGATATTCATTATCAAGTCAGGTCGCACAGATCTAGGAAGTATATTTTTCTCTTATTTCAATGCCGATCTGGAGAAATAAATCAGAAAAAATACTATATTCAGGATTGACTTACATCTCTAGCAATATACTACAATAATATCCCCTTACCTAGACTTTCACTTGTCCACTCAAGCAATATACTACAACACTAACATCATGTGCCTCTATGTCCTTCTATCTAAAAGAATGTACCTATAACCAACTGGATTGCGTGGCATATGCATTATCAAAAAATGCTTCTAAGTTTGTGTTGCGTCTACATATTCCTTTCGAAATATAGTCTTCTTCCAAGAATACAATGTTTATACTTACAAACATTTTCTATTCTTGGTACTATAAAAACAAATAACACACGTTCCTTTACCATGCACATACTACATGGTAAATATCAGGATTGTATCCCAGTTGGTTACATCAGAGTCACCCGGAGAATGGTGTGACAATATGGAGAAACAAGTTTTTTTAACATTATGAGATCTATGTTTAATTATTTAAATGGCCTAACTTCATTTTTAGGAGTAGCTTTATCAACGAGTATTTTGATTCTAACATCATCTATGACAATATTTGAAACACTATAAGAATTATGGAATGTTCATAAACCTAGTTTATGTCACCTTCATACATGTAGATGTCGAGGTATTTACCTCTTCGATCAAATCGAAGAGACTTAGTTTGTCTTTCCAATGCCTTCTTGACTTTCGTTCTAAATTTTTGGTTTCCCAAAAAATTCAAAATCGAGAAGCATAACACAAACATAGTCATATTTAGAGTACTAGTCAATAAATTTGACATTATACCCATAGCCACACATCACCTAGACTTTCACTTATCCACTCAAGCAAAATACTGCAACACTTACATCATGCGCCTCTATGTCCTCCTGTCTAAAAAACTTATCTATAACCAACTGGATTGCGTGGCATATGTATTATCAGAAAATTCTTCTAACTTTATGTTGTGTCTAGATATTCCTTTCGAAATAGTCTTCTTTGAAGAACACAATGTTTATACTAACAAACATTTTTCCATTCTTGGTACTATAACAACAAATAACATACATTCCTCTTTGCATAGCCCATTACTAAATATCATTTCAATCTACCATCTAGCTTGGAAACATTCTTTTTTTTTTATGTGTGCTCGACATCCACTTATATGAGGGTGACAAACTAAGTTTACGAACATTCCATAATTCTTTTAGTATTTCTGATGCTGTCGTAGATGATGTTAGATTCAAAATAAATCATTGATAATGTTAATACTTAAAAGAAATTAGGCTATTCAAATAAGTAAACATAGATCTCATAATGTTAAAAAAAAACTTGTTTCACTATACTGTCACACCATTCTCCAGGTGACCCAGTTATAACTAATTGGGATACAATCTTGATATTACCATATAGTATGTGAATGGCTTTAAGTGGTATTTACCTCTTCGATTAAATCGAAGAGAGTTAATTTATCTCTCCAATGCCTTCTTGACTTTCATTCTAAACTTTTTGATTTCACAAAAATTGTAGAATCGAGAAGCATAACACAAACATAGTCATATTTAGAGTACCCGTCAATAAAATTGACATTGTACCCATAGCCACCCCTCACCTAGACTTTCACTTGTCCACTCAAGCAATATACTGCAACACTAACATCATGTGCATTTATGTCCTTCTATCTAAATATAACTCTTGGTCATATTCTTCTGAATAATGGATTCAGGTAACAGTAAGAGTTCGAAAAATCTAAAGGCCATGAAGCTTGTCCTCTTACTAGTATTCGAATCATAATATGACCTAGACATATGTTATAGACGTATACTTAGAACATAAATTTTACTTCACCATTTTTTTAAAATGTATGTTGATAGAACTAATAGATAATGGTGAGGGCTTAAAGACCATATTCACATAGCTTTCCTGGACACATATTTTTACTCGGGGCGGGCAGATTTTCCTATAAAGAAAATAGGAGATCCAGGCCTTTTTGTGGGGCAGAACACCGTGCCATCCTTTTTCGTCGAATGTCTTGGGCCTAATTTATAGAAAGCACTTTTCCTTTGCTGCATAGTCGGGGAAAATCATTCAAGCGCTGAGATAGAGAGTTGCAAGGGTTCCAAACCTTAAATACTTAATTAAGTACCAAAGGCTTCCTTCGGTTGGTTTCATAAGGGGGAACGGAGTGGCACTTTAGACCAGTAGTAAGGATTCCAAACAGAAAAAGTTCTCTATTCAAGAATCTGGATATAGATGGGACCCCTAACCTATCTTTATTAGAATTCTCCTATATTCCACTAAAAAGGCCTAAAAGAAAAATAGTGGAGGAAAAAAAAGACTTTGATGAAATTGGCACCGGACTTTGTCCACTAAGGATTCCAAAATAATGCATATGCCTCTATCCAAAGATTATTATGAAATCCCTCTCATTTAGTTTTGTGGTTTCCTATAACCTCAAAAATAATTGTGAATGTGATTAGTGATTTTAGAGTCTACACACCAAGAAGTAGCATAATCAATCACTGATCACTTCATAAAGGAAAAAACCCTTTTAGCTGATTTTCTTGTATCCAATCTTCCCGCAATAGAAGCACTTCCTATTGGCTATCTGGAGTTCCTAGTTCCGTTCGGCCCGATTAAACATTCTACATGTGCTATAGTTTAATCATGAACTGGCGTAAGTAATACGTTAGGTATCCAAGACTTTTTTCTTTAACAAATTTTACTAAAATATATGGGCCAAGATTGTACTAGTGTGACCTCTGGAAATTTATATGGATGGATCAACTAATGTGCGAGCATGTAGTGTAAAAGTCATCTTTAAGTAACCAAAAGGACTTATCAAGGAGCAGTCTCCACGATTTAGATTCACAACCTACAATATGAGTACCATACATTACTTGTAGAGATGCAATTAGCACACACAATGGGCAATAAGACACAAGATCTTTAACGACTCACTAGTCGTGGTCAGCCAGATCAATGGTAACAATCAGGACAAAAACACTCAAATGAATGCCTATCTCTAAAAGATAAAAAAGTACGAGAACTCTTTGTCGAGGTAACAATAAAACTATTCAATAGGGGAATATCCAGAGTGATGCCCTCACGTACTTGGCTTCCGCCATCACTACTACAAAATCTACATTACACGACGATGATTTATTGTCGTCTATTATTATACACGATGGTAAATTGTCTTTTTCTAACTTTTCATGACAAAAAAATGATTATCTATCATGAATTCTACCGTCCTGACATGTGTACTTTACAACGACATAAAAAAATTATCGTCATCAAAAGTGATTGATGTGTTTATATTACAATAATAAACTACCTACCATCATGATAGATGTCACGTCACTCTCTCATGACGCTACAATTAGATACTATTGTCATAAAGGACATGTATCATGATGATTTTTCCTTCCCCAATATTTTTTGACGCCAATAAACCATCGTCGTTAAAAATGTATTCATAGCAGCGAATAAACACAGATCTTAGAAGAACTATCTATTGACCCCAACGAAGTGATAATTTTGATGATGACAAATAATATTTGTACTAATATTTTAATCAAGTATATAGGTTCTAAATAAATTTCAAACAATGTTGAAAACAATTAGTATAAGTGTTTATGCCAATAGAATAAAGAAGAACCGAAATCGTGTAAGCGAGATACACACGGCATATTGTGAGGAGAATGATGTATATGAAACAAACTCTGATTGGCTCAAATCACAGATCTATATACTCAAAGGAATTTAGGAGCTGAATACATAAAGAAGACTGTAAAAGATAGAAATTGATTAAATAAAGGGGAAAATGTTTGTATCTGGTTCGCAACCAATTCAATATCCAATCTAGCCTAAATTTGGCAGGCTGTCTGCCCATATTCGCCTAGCTAAATTATGCAAGGAGATCCTAAAATGGAAATTCCTCCTACTAGTTTACATCAAACGACTAGCCGAATTCCATACGTAATTTTGGTCAATCGGTGAGCATGTTCCCCCAATCCAGCCCACCGAATCCAACCAGTCTCTCTTCACCTATAAGTGCCCCCCATTGCCTCTCTATTCATTACTCCAAGACGACGAAAAATAGGCTTTTATTCTTTTGAGAGGCTTGTAATTTTGTGATCTTAGATCTACGATAGTTTAGAGAGAGCAGAAAAGTATTGTGAAAAAAAAATTGGACATCCAATCTTTGTGAGAGTTTTGTAAAAGATTACTAGATCTCAACAAGTAAGCATTAAAGCTTTGGAGAACACCATAAGCCAAATAGGGTCTTTGAATTTTTGTCGTGACATGTAAGAAGATCGTGAGAAAAGATTCTTTAAGGGGGATTCTTGAAGCATGGACAAAGAGATATGTTTTCCCCATCCATGTAAAAATATCGCGTTTACAATCTTTCTCTTCCCTACTCTCTTTTTATTTCGAGTACTTTAGTTTTCCATATTTAAATTCATGCACGTTATTATTTCACACTTTAATTTTCTATACTCTTATATTATTATTTACCTTTTTTATATTTTCACACATTTTAAGCTTTTGCATTATTTATTTAGTTCTTTGTTTGGTAAAAGGTACCATATATTAAGCAATAAAAGTACAAGCTACAAGTGGCATACCCCTAGGAAGCCACCATACCTCAAGGAGGATTTTCAAGTGAATAGGGGGAGGGGGGAGGTTCCAACTGGCAACAAGCCATCTATTAGTGGAGAAATCAAGAATAAATTACTGGTTCCATAGTTTGTCTCTAATAGAGTTGACAATAGTCCTTGAGACATCAGCTCTATCGCTCACCTTCTTTTCAATGATCCTAGCATTCCTCTCACCCCATATATTGTAAGCAAAAGAGATAAAAGAAAGCTTTAAAATATGGCTTCCAAAGTCTTTTTTCTTAGTGATGGTAACAAGGCACTCAATCATTTGATCCAAGCAAGAGACAAAGCAATTGAGATCACAAGCTTGATAACTGTGTTTCATTGTTGATTCTTTAAGTTTTACTTGAGTTACTTTAACTTAATTGCTTGTTTATTATGTTATTTCATGATTGATTATTTATAACATTAATTCTTTATTTCAAGTAATTTTCATTTTGTTTTAAATCTTATGAAAGCTTGGTTCTCTAATTCTTTAATTCAATTAATTTTCATTTTATTACCTCATTTTAGTTTTTCAACAATAAAAAAATTTTCAAAATCTTAATTTTTTATGGAAACAGTTATAATTCTTGAAAAATTAAAATGAAAGTATTTTTTCAATCTCTGATTATTTATTGGATGTTTTCAAAAATAGTTCTTACATGCCTTAATCACAAGATTTGACAAAAGATGACCAATCAAATCACATTATATTCAAAAGCTATTTGTGTTTATAATTGTGCTTTTGGTGTAAATGAATTTAATCGTATTTTCATGTGTGAATCTAAGAAAGATATAAGACACACTTTAGAAATCAAACATGATGGTATACATGAGGTTAAAGAAACTAATGGCACTCTTATGCATGAATACAAATAATTTGAAATGAGTGATATTGAAAGCATAAATGACATGTTTTCATGCTTTAATAGCGTTTAAAACTCTCTTAAAACTCTTGGAGAACAAGGCGATTTCCATTCAAGAAGCAAAGGATCTTCAGAAGCTATCCCTAAAAAATCTATAGTTAATGACCATGTAATGCAGTTCATGGAAGAGGATGTTGATTATATGAAGAGAGGAAACATATTGTTCAAAAGGAAGTGAAGGTGAAGAAGAAGATGAAGATCTAATCCGTTTCATGAATAAGCTTTGAAATATATTCAAGAAGAAAGGAAGAACGTCAAAGAAGAAATCAAAAGAAAAGTGAATTTCAAAAGTCAATGTTAATTAACATGAAGAGGTATATTTATGCATAATGACACACTGTTTTTTTATAAAGCCCAAATATATTAAAACATAGAACAAGCTACAAGGGAAAAATCTCAAAACAGTAACAAGACCTCAAGGAGGATTACCAAGTAAATATGGGGGGGGGGGGGGG
>QANY01012330.1:139458-267173 GCA_003255025.1 Datisca glomerata
TTTCCAACTAGCAATAAGCCTCCTATTTGTGGGGGAGTTAGGGTGGGAATGTTGGCTCCATAGTTTATCTCTAAGAAAGTTGACAGTGTCCTTAAAAACACTAGTCCTATCCCTAACGTTTCCTTCAAAAGTCCTAGCATTCCTCTCACCCCAAATATTATAAATAGAGGAGTTAAAAGCAATATTAATAATAAGGCTCCTAAAGTCATTTTTCCTAGTATTGGTAACTAGCCACTCAAGCATTTGATCTCAACAAGATGCATTACAACTGAGATCACAAGTTTGAGTAATAATAGGCCAAATATACCTAGAAAAGGAACAATAAAAAAAATAAATGATCTATGATTTCAACATAATTACAACAAAGGATGCAGGCAAGATCAATAGAGATACCCAAATTAACAAGTCTGTCCTTGGTAGATAGCTTGTTCCTACAAGCAATCCATCTAATGAAGCAATGCTTAGGGATATTATAAGAAAACCAAACAAAGCCTCCCCAATTCACCTTAAGAGCACTCTGTCTGAGCACACAATAGGTAGAAAGGGTAGCGAACCTACCATTAGGAGAAAGGTCCCATATCCACCTATCAGGGGTGGCTCTTAAAGGGGGACATACTGGCAGAAGCTTCTTTGATAAAGATTAGGGAAGAAGAGTTTGTAAAGGCCAGTGCCAATTGCATCCCTATGACCATACTAACCTTGGTATCCATAGTCCAGCCAGTGTCAAGGGTTAGGCTCCTCCCAAACCTATTCAGAAGGACACCAAGCTTGTGCCAAGGGTCTCCAGTAATGCCCAAACACTTGGCATTTTGGGCACCTTCTAGGGAGACCTTGATACTCCACCTTAACCTCAATGATTCTATTGTCAGGTAAAATAACCTGGACTGATTCAATTATATCAGCCTCCACATCTACTTCCACACAAACTCTAGCATAGGACACTCTGGTGCAATTTCCAGTCATAGTATCAACAAACAAATGAGTATCAACCTTTATTTGTAAGTTGTTCTACTCAGGCGCTCTCCATTCCAGAGCTCTAAGGGCACTCCCCAAAATTTAATCCAAACTAGAATAAATTGCATGGCCTCTTTAGTAAGCTTTATGTTCTCATGCCAGGCCTTAACATCATAGGTTTTCCAATGAGGTGTCAAGGACCTTTATCTAGGATAGAATCTCTTTGCTCAACAGAGGTAAATTTGAAGAAGTAGAACCCAAAGTCAATGGCCAGGACCTATTGAAATCCTCTGTTGCCCCACAATATGTGATTAGCATTATTGACCATGGAAAATGAGGGTCTTCTATCAATGAAATAACCAACAATGCTAGATCTCCAGGCTTGCTTACCTTTCTCAATAATGTCAGCTGAAACATTCATTTGTACAACTTTGCCTTTGCACACAAAGTTCAACACAGGAGAATGATGTCTTGGTAGGTTTCCTCCCTTTGACCTTTACAGCCCAAGAGAACTTAGAAGGACCAGCTTCATGTTCATTCCCTTGGTTCGTTCCATTTCCCACTTGGTTAATAGCATTCTCAACACTAGTTATAGATAGATCCAACACACGAATATTGTTAACAGGGGTTCTGTTCACTAATTTGATGAGGCTATTATATATCCTACTATGATTAGAACTGGTTGAGGGTTGGTGGGTACCAATGTAAGCAGGATTACCTTTACCCAAAGTGAGAACATTCATACCTTTTAAGGGGATGGGAGCCATTTTAGCCAAACTGCTACTTTTGTCCCTTTGTTCAAGGCTGACCTCACCGTTGTCAACCTCAACATTTCCATCAACTCCACAAAGGTCAGCATCATCTTTAACCTCAGGCATACGGGTCTCAACCTTCATGTTAGAGTTAACAGCCATTATAGCTGAACTTGAAGCTCTAAGACTTCTAACCCATTTTTCACTCCATAGTCTAGCAGACTCCTGAACTAAGAAGTCCTTACTTCCTAGCACATTATGGCTAGTGCAATCAGGTTAGTGTTTCAAAATGGTTTCAAGGTTCTTAACAATTAGTTCTCTAGCCAAGTTCAACTTTACAGAGACATTCTCGTCAGCAAGGCTCATAGAGATGTCTTCTAATCCAGCATGTAAGAGTTCTTCATCAATCATGAGAGTTGCCAGCTTGATCATCTTGACCTTTTTCCAGGGTCAAATGATCCAAGATACCACCCTGCACTTCACCACCTCTAGAGGAGCCATCAACCTTTATCAGGTCACCCTTTAAACCAGGGAACAATCCCCAGGGAATGGCTACAAGTCCAACACAATCACTATTTAAGCTTCCCTCATAATCACCATCACTGTCTATGGAGTTAACCATAGGAAAAGCTCCCTCCTAGGAGGGGAAAAATCTTAAAGAAAATCAAGCAAAGCAAATCGTCTAGAGAGAGACTCTCACTTAGAGAGAGAAGCCATTTTTGACACACGATGTTAAGGCAAGTCAACCCATTTTTCGTGATAAATTTTGATAAACTATTATATTTTTGTGGGTTCATATTCATTTTGAAATTCAAAATTTATTCATTATTTTAAAAATACAAACTTTGAGGTGGCGTTTTAAATGTTTTTATTACTTGGAATGAAATGTTTTGTTATTACTTTTTACTTTAATATATCCCATTTGTTCGACTCATTTAGAATATATTTCTATTCTTCATTCCGATATAGTTTAGTCATTGAGACAATTGAAATGGCTATTTCCTTGTTCCAGGATCATTTATCTTTGCCTTGAATCATTAGGTTTAGACAATTACTTTAGTGATATTTAATCGTTTCAAAATGGCAGTAACATACCAATTTTTTCTTTTTAGCGAAAAATCTTATGACTGATTGATTCTCGTGTGATACACTTTTGATCAAAAGTGTTTGACTAATTCAAACAAATTCTACATTTGAATTTGAACTTGCTCAAATTGGTTCTTTTCGATTTCTATATAAAAAATATACTTACAAAGTTGTTTCAACTTATTGATTGACACTAACCCTAGATCTCTACCCCGTGATAAATGAATCAATAATACTACTCAAGCTCCATCATATACTAGTTCCATCAACCTCCATCGTATTGATCCAGATTTGGATGCTCAAGCATAATTTGCACAATTCCAAAAACTTGGAGATCCAACAACAAAGAGACAAGTAGTTTGATATAACATTGCCCTATTACTTTTTGCCTTTATTTTTTGTGAGTTTTCAAAGATAGGGTATTAGATAAATCTTGATTCGTATTGCTACGTTTTCCCTTTATTTAACTCTTGTCTAGGTCTTTCTTTATCTATAAAAAGATTCCAAATAAACAAGTATGGAAGATTTACTTGGAAACTATTTCAAGTAAATGTGCATTCTCCTCATTTTTTTGACACCCAATGTGGACAACACCGTTAGAGATATGTCGGCCACAAGATGAGGATGCAAGAAGCCATGTATTTGGTGCTAGATAGAGACGTCTACAAGAGATCATACTCAAAGGCATAACTCATATTCCTCCATCACAATGAGGCTCACTATGTATTGTTCAAGATCCATGAAAGATCATGTGGAAACCAATCGAGAGAAAGAACACTTGGTTCAAGGCCTGAACAATTGGTTATGTTTAGTTGTCGATCTACCCAGATGCCTCAAAAAATGTGTAGAAGTATGATAAATCACTACAAGAGAAAAATATTAGATAGCGGCAAAAAAATGCTACCGTAGCATTTTCATAGTGTTTCCCAAAACACGATATTAGCCAACATTATTAAAGGTCAGAACCAACGATAGCATTTTTTTAACACCATGGTAGCCCTTCCATAACGTTTTTGGTATCCCTACCATTACATTTTTTAAGGGCTATGGTAACCATATTACAGAATTTTTAAATGCCGTGATAATTTTTATAGCATTTTTTAAAGTCATGGTATATCTTTCATAGTATTTTTCAAAGTTGTAAAAGACTTTTGATAGCATTCTTTTCATGCTATAAATGTTGTGAATAACTAACTCAATGAACATTCTTATTCTTGCAATTGTACAAACTTAAAAAAAACTTTTTGACAATATATCACAAAATAACAATCATATAATATTTTATTTAATTACTCAAAATTATTACTGACTATTGTCCACTAGAAATCACAGTTTCAAATGATAAATACATATTGAATTTTTATATAGAACAATCAAGACTAATATGTCCTAAAGAGAAAGATTAAAATCTAGTAAGACTCTAAATCTAACCATGAAGTTTCAGAAACCGATGTCGTTTACTATAGAGGCAAGATGTGGCTTGCTTGCTTCTGTTGGAAAAACCATGGGAATGACACTACTTGAGATCTGATAACAATAAAAGGTCCAAAGATAAATAAAATAACAATAACACAATATAGCAACACAAAAAATAAGACCAATTTTGATAGTGAATAGGTGAGGTCATATATCCAACATGAAGCTTCTCTTTACTTTCTCGTTACATTACTCAGAAAGCATAGACCAAAAAACTTATGTTTACAGAGATATCCTCATAAAACCAAATCAAGTCTCATCTAAGGATTCTATTACAATTGAAATTTGCTCAATCTATTACAATTGAAATTTGCTCAATCTATTAAGAAAATATATGTTTAACTAATCATTGATTAAGAGATGTAAATTCAATGTACAAAGATAATTTGATTTTAACTCTTAACTCAACTTATACAACCGAGAAAAATCTCTATAGTGTTACCTATTATACATAACAATATACCACCCAAAGACTTCAATCCACTAATCCTTGTTTTCTCCAAGAACTTAAACATGTAATAAAGAGATAGAGGCTGATAAACATGTAGGTTTTAAGTGAGTATATAATATAAACCTAAAGTAGTGATACAAAATATCCATGTAAGCACAACAAAACCTTTCTAACTCAAGGCCAAACACTGATGATATCATACTATATAAACTCAAAGCACTTACATTGGTGTTGGTTTTTAGACACTAATAATTCAAGGCTCACTGTAGAAAAAACTGCATAAAAAAGAAAATGAATTATCAAGTCTTTAGTACAATTAAAGCCACATAAAAATTGAAAAAAGAACATGCAAATTAACCCCTTCATCTAGCCAGTAAAAAAACAAACACGTCCCACCCTACAACAAACCCAAAGATTATAAAGTAAGGCTAGAATTACACTAGCAAAGTAAGAAGCACAATTAACACATCCCATCCATCCCACTTGCATGATAACAACCCAGAATCTCAAAAAAAATTTCCATAAACTCAAATCAATCCTGAGATCTTTCAAAAAATAGTTTGCATAGCCTAAGAGTATCTCATTCTCATCACTATGTGAAACCATGCACCCACCTGAGCTACTAAGTATTTGATGTGACCTCGATGGACAAAATAATTGTTGCAATTCAGTGTCCACTTATAAACTAACTATATGTGATTTCTACAAAAGACTTTTCAAATATTAAGCTAGTTAGAGGATGTTAAACAAAGTTATTTTTACACAAACAATAAATAATATGCAACATAAAAGTTTGGACACCGTATACCCCCCCCCCCATTTCAATCACAATAACTACAGAAATTTATCAATCATCTTCCACTAAAGAGAGTCAAACAATAACAAAAAAGAGGAAAAACCATTCATCAGAGATGATGAAATCATTAGTCAGTTTGAACACCATTTACCACCCGCAACATTTCAATCATGGTAACTACGAAAATTTATCTTCCCCCTTCTACTAAATATAGTTAAAACAATAACAATAAAGAAGAAAACCCATTAATCAGAGATGGTGTAATTCTCAGTCAGAAACTTCAAGTGCATGCAAGTGAAAGTTTTAAAAGATTTAGCATTTATTCTAATTTCAAACCAAATGAACATCACCAATACCCTATATCTTTTATATATTCATCATTTTACTCAGTTGATCATTCAACAAGAGAAAATCTAACTAAAAAAGCTAAAGAAGCTAAGATGAGATAAGATAATAATAAATTCCAATGCTTAAACACCCAAAATAGTAGTAGAAAAGGTAAATATTCCTAAACATGTTCAACACTTCAATAAAAAAAATGCTCCAATAATTGCAATAATTACTTGACTTATAAAAAAACACTAAGAAAATATACCTCATGGGCAAGCGCTTTGAGTTTATGTTCATTTCATTAACACCAAGTGGAGACTAGTCAGTAGTTCTATATACAACGCCGTCCAGACCACACTTATTAAGTTTCTCTTTGTTGTTAACGAAAACAAAATTGAGTGGATAAAGCAATCTTGATTGGATTATCAAACTTTATAAATTTTGCATCAGTAAATTTGGGTAGGATCTCTCTGAAATCTGTTCAGGAGAATTAGAACATATTAGAATACAAAGATGCCAAATTTAATGAAAAGTGGTAGAAAAGAAATTATATGCTTCCATTAATTTTTTCCTGTCGAAGAGTATTTAGAGAACTTATTCCCCTTCAAAGGGGACTACAATTATTACAACATAGAGCATACTAGTTGTTCAACCTTGTGATCCGCAAGGTATACATATATGTATAACAATCAGGAAACACATCGGCATTGATATATTTGTACCACTTGAATGATGAAAAGCAAAAACCTAGTGTTCTTCAATTCTTACCCAAAATCCAACTGTTCTCAGAAATAGAAAATGCATGCAGTATGTAAACTAGCTGTGCAAATTGATATCGCTAGACATGGCCAACCTAAGTAGGTTTGAGCTGAAAAAGGAAGCAACATCATAACCAAGAAGCAAATGTGATTAGTGTTAAAAAAATGTTCAAGGAAGTAGCTTACAAAGAAAGAGATTTTGCAAACAAGACTGAGCATGACCCTACAGCCCCTGAAACTACAATATATGAAAAAGTAAGCAGCATAAGCCAGTACGGCTTAAGTTCTTGTCTAGACTCCAGAGATAGCAATAAAAAATTCTCCTCTCCTTCATATTCCACAAGTTGATTGTAAAAGGATTGAGGATGGTGCTATTCATCAATCCCATAAATGCAAGAGTATTTATGCATGGAATGATGAAAAGTAATAATCATGACCAAAATCAGACAGTAGAGAAGGAAAGCTATATTGTATGCCAACTACTCTGGAGTGTTGACTGAAAAGAAAATAATAACACATGAAATCTCGACTTAAAGGAACAATTAAACAAAAGAATTTTCTTCATAATGTAGCTTTCCCTGTCCTTGCTTTCCCTTCCTATTTCTCATTTTTCAAAACAATTAAGTTGAGTTAACGGGGTTTTTGGTTTGTTTGCTTATCTTGAAATATTATAGTTTACTCTCATTTTAAAAGCAAAACTAAGAGATGTGTCTTTTGATGCTTGGCAGAACCATTAAAGAAACAAACTTATAACATAGAATGAATTAGAACATCATACGAGGTGACTGATGGTTGCCAAAAGCAACAAGACAAATGTTTTCAAGAACAATAAAAGCAGTGGCAACCATCACCCTATAAAAAGACATGATACATGTCAAATTGGAAATGATCACTGATAATGCTGAAGATAAAATTTGGCACAACTATTTTGTAACTTTGAAGAAATGTGTTACTTCACCTCAGTTCAAATTTTTACATACTTAATCATGACTAATTTGTTGAACACGAAGTAAGCAAAGGCAATGTTTGATACAAATTGGACATATCCTAGTGTTGCAAGAAGAGACTGCATAATATGAAGATAGAGGATGAATTAAACCAGCAAAAATGTGGGCACAATAGAGCATGATCATGGATTCAAAATCGGTATTACAACAACATACAAAGGCCATTGAGAAAAGGTCATGCAGAAAAGTGAGTGACTAAGCTTTCGCCAACAAAGAATCCAAATTTATTAATGACTTAAAGAAACTAAAAAATTATATTTGCGTTCCAAGTATTTGAATACAATGAAATATATCCACTTCACAATTATAATGCCATGTCCCTCGAAAACATGAATTCCACACCAAATACAATTTAAGATTCACAAGTCTAGACAAATTGAGAATTATATTTAGGACATACCAATTATCTCATTTAAGCATCTATTACCACATAAAAAATTTACAGAGAGATAGAGGGAGAGAAACCCCAAAATCCTCATTTCTTGATCATTTAGCTAGAAAACACATGAAAATAAAAAGAATACAAAATTATCATATAGATAATCTCTTCAATAGTTCATTTGATAGAGACATGTACCCAAAGAAAATTACATAATACTAAATTATTGACCCATATTCTATATTGATTTTAGTTTGAGATAATGTTTTTATGCCAATAAAGAAAGCATGGATAGTAATAAAGCATGCTTCAAATGATCACATCTCCCATATTTTTTGTTCACTCAAATTCTTATTTAACTAGAAGCATAAACTCAAATCTAGAAGACCGCTAAGCTAATCAAGATTGAAAGACCTTCAAAGAGTAAATATGATGATATATAGTAGATGAGTATACACACTTCTATGGATCAAAGACTTCCACAAAAATGTCCTTTTTATAGAGTACCTTATCGACTTTCTCATTCTTATTCAGATTCCTTTGAGTCCAAAAATAAAAACTAACAAATAAAACATTATCCTTAATTGAAAAATAAAGGTTTCCTGATAAAAGAATTCAGGGGGCCATTTCCTGACCTATTCACAATAATCAATGGGTGCCATTTACATTCTTCACCATTCATTTGAGCATTTGTGACTTTACCCTTTCATCCTTTGTCATACAAGTAATACAATTATTAATGCTTTGAAAAAAAATGATGCAGAAAAATCAATAAAATATTGTTAGTCGAAAAGGTGAACTAACAAAGACGAAGAGCCATACCTCTATTAGAAGAAAATGGAACCCCTGCTACTGTGCACGTTTTGATTTTGGGGGGAAGATGTTGAACCAGAAATAGAGAAGCCATGAACGCCCAACCTCTTTGTTAGATGGAAAAAGAAGCCCTGATGTGCTGTGTGCGTCATTTTGGAGCCCTACCCTCTCTGTTCTCAGTGACAGAAAATGAACCTAGAAAACAAAGCTCCCTGTTGGGCTTTGTGCGTGAAAACGGATATCCAACCCTCTCTGTTAGAGGGAGAGAGAGAAGCCACAACTTCCTAATTGAAAAGAACTACCTCTCTATTAGAGGGAAATCGCAAAGAGATTTGTAGAGTGTGCACGTTCTGATCCTTTTAGAGCCCTATCCTATTTGTCCTTAAAGACAAAAACGAATAAAGCGTTCAAAACTGCGCTGTTCATTTTCGTCAAACATTTTTAATGTCGCGCCTTTTTTTCGGGACAACTGGCGCTTTTCTTCATAAATTATTTTTTACCTTAATAGATAGCACGTGAACCAAGAATGCATACTAAAGTGCTATAAATGAAGAGTTTTGTTGTAGTGAATGTCAACCCTTAACACCCATTTTGCGTCAGCCGCTAGAAGAGGTCAGCCCTATACTTTTCTTTGTCCATTTATGCATTGGGGACGGATATCATTGGACCAATTCCTTTATCCCCTACTTAGAAGACATTCCTATTTGTTTTCATTGACTATCTCTCCAAGTAGATAGAGCCCGAGACATTCGCCAACATCAAGGAAAATGACATGAAGATGTTTCTGTAGAGTAAGAAATCTGCAGGTATGACATTCCAAGGATGATAATCATTGACAATGAGCCATAATTCTCAGGGGGCATCATTATAGAATTTTTGCAGGGGTAAGGAATATAACAACGTTTATCGTCACTAGGGCACCAACGAGGAAATGGACAGGCCCAGGCCTTGAATAAAACTATTATGGAGACTCTGAAGAAGAGGCTAAGCAAAGCTAAGGGAAATGGGTTATGGGGCTGTAATACCAATCACAGTTGGGGATGCCCTTAGTCCGGACCCAAGTAGTGACTTAGGAGCAAAACCATGTTGCCATGACCAATGTCTTAGACACACTTAAGGAGAAAAAGGAAGCAATTGTGATCAGACTTATGGCCCATAAACAGAAGCCTCTCAATATTACAACACCAAGGTTAGGAACAGACAATTCCAATTGAGAGACTCGGTCCTATGAAAATCTTTCCAGAACACGTAAGAGGTCAGAGTGGGGAAGCTCAAATCAAACCAGGAAGAACTAATGAGGTGATAGAATCGTCAGGCTAAGGACCTACATACTTGAAGACACAAGGAAATTTGGTGAGCACGAATTGGAAAGCGACCAATCTAAGGCATTTTTTTACTTAAACGTTTGTAATATTGTATACATTTTAATGAAGTAATAATGATTGTATTTTCCGCAATTCACAAAAGGTATGAAGTCACAAAATATCTTGGATCATTCTTAAAGAGATAAAGGCCTTACCAAATGGTTGAGATGTCCGAGGCCTACCTTGGACGTATACCTCCTGTACGGTCGAGGTACCCGAGATAAAAAGCAAACACGAGGAGCGAACCCAATTTACGGAAAATCATAATTGTCCAAGATCAAATCCCAACAAGCCCTCTACAAGGGATGAAGGATCCAAAGATACTATTGGCAATGTTACGGTTAAAGCATATGATGCAACACTTTATTGTTGATTAATAAATAAAGTGATTTTTTAATTAATGTTTGCATGAATTTATCTTTCATACCTCATAAATGTAATCAAAATTTATTATTATGTGTGACGTTAAACATTATATATAAGTGCCATATGTAAGTGGATTATGTTTAAGAATAATAACTAAAAATTGTCATTAAATTAATAAATAATGTTGAGATCTTTAATTAATCAATTAATAACAAATACATATCATTTTCATTTAGAATAGAATAATCTTATCCGGACTATTATTATAAAGAATGATGATACTTTATATAATGAGATTTAAAAGATTAGGCCACGTTAAATTTGAATCTCAAATAATACCGTCAGAATATAGAGTAATCAAATTTGATCATACTAATGATAATTTGTAGAATGATCTCAAGCCTAAGTCATTGACATACACCTATTTACAACTTTACGGTTTTGACTTACTCGGTAAAGGTTTTGTAAATCATCAAACTCAATTTATTATTTCTTGGAAGCGTAATAAAGTAAATAACCAAGCATATTAATTTACAAGATGAAATTCATTCCTTCATTATTAAGTTAGGTAAATTGTTTCCCTAAGTATTGATTTAGGTCCTAGATGATAGAGTGCTCAAATTTTTGATGACGTAATAAATTTATCATACATTATAGAATTACAAAACTCAAGGAGAACAAAGTAATTAGAGACGTTAATAAATTTTTTACTAAGCTATAATTACGAACATTTATGGAGGATTGATATGTATATAATGATTATATCAGTGCACAATTTAATTCTTTGAGTAACTAAATATCTATAATTTCAAGAGTGCAATTCCAAGTTTATAGTGGAATAACTTTAGAATTAGAAAAATGCAATTAATTAAAGAGTTCAAATAGTCATCGATTTTATTGGAGCTCAAAATTTTAGGTCCATAAGTCCCTCAGCCATGTCTGTGAATGCTAGTAGGATATTAAAGTGGGATTATAATAAATAGTTTAGAATTACAAACTCTAAATTATTATACATTCACTAAATCTGTAGTAATAGGAGTGTCATTTTGTTACATGCTATATATAAGAACCCAATAGGTTAACTTATGAAATTAATGGAGATTTACATAATGTGAATATTTAAGATGACTATGACAAATAGAGACTTTATGTGGCGTGACATTAGCTAACCATCTAATCGAGTGGGAGATGGTCACTCATCAGATAAGGGTTACCTGATAATGGTTATTTGATGAGGGTTATCAAGTAATGATAATCTAATAATTCAAAGTCAAGATTTTCTTACACTTATCATATAAGAGTTATGTGATTATTTAAATTATACATAATCTTATCAAGAAATGTCTAATTCAAATGTTGAATTAAAATTTCATCTCATTCTCCAATAGAGAAGATCACCTCCCTCAAGGGGAGTGGTCACCTATTAGATAATGGTAATCTAATTTGAGGTTTAAAAGGATCTAATTTTGATCTTCTACGCAAAACATAAATATTGATTTATATTAGAGATGACAATATATAGAATTCTCAAACTCTCCCTCTAGTTCTCCAGAGATTTTTGGAAATCACAAAAATAGTAAGACTCTCGATCGTTAAAATTTTGGCCATTATAGAATATTTTTTAGAATAGTTCTCATTTCTGCATTCAAATTTCTTATGTGTTGAGATCATATTAGGATCCATAAAAGTGAGTGTGTGATCTATCACACTTAATTAAACGCCTACACTTTCATCTATCATGTACAAGAGACTATGCGTAGAAAAATAATAGATTTCAATAATCAAATAGTTCTTGAAGAGTTCGAGAACCCAATCGCTCGTGAAGAGTTCAAAGATTAGATCTTGTCATGACTCAAAGGTATAACTTTATTTTCCTATTGTGTATAAAATTTATATGTAAATAGATTAAACCAGTAAAAATATTTTTCAAGAAAATTTTTGTTGCTAACGATCAGATCACTTCGAGTGTGAAGCTTCCACTACGTCTACCTAGTTCTTGGTTTGTGAATCCAATAGATACCCATATGTAGGACGTAGGCCCATAGACCTGCCCAATACCTCTCTGGGATAGAACAAAAGGGATAAAAGACTGAAATTGGTACTAACCATCTCATCACCTTAGACCGAAGGGGTTTAAATCCGCCACTGGTTTCCACCATGTAAACCCCCTGATAGATCAAGTTTGGAAGGGTCATCATTAATTAAGACTCATCAAAATTGAGGCCAAGACCATTCTTGCTCATCACCAAAGACTGGAGGACGGTTAGGTGTCAGAGAAGAGACCAAGAGAGCAGGGTCTAAACCCTCACATACATTATGTTGAGGAATCACTAGCGACAGAGCTTTAGTATAGTAACAATTGCCTCTACATCATCTCTTTTATAAGGAAAATGTTAATGTAGTAGATTTCTGCATCTCCATGGTTGTAACTGCAATAAGAAATAGATTACTTGTGGGGATAAATGTTTATAAGCTTAATTATGTGATGAATATGTAATCTCACACCAGTATGTATGGTGTCATTGCATAGCGATGCAGAAATCTAGTGTGAGATTACATATTCCTAGAGAACCCTTTCTCTAGTTGAAATTTGTGAGATAGACAAGAGAGATCTTTTCTTGTTCTTGAGTGCCCACATACCCTTGATTGGTTGATGGTCCAAGGAATAGTGAGGAAGATCACAAATTTTTGGTATTTATTCAATTGAATCACACGATTGATGGTGTCGTTGCATGGTGGCGTCGGGTGGTGCAGTTTCCCAATGTTCGTGCACGGTTCGCGGGTATCACATGTGTAGAGTTTGAGGTTCAAGTCTTGTCGAGAAGTGAAGAATTTTTATGTTCACATAATAAAGGTAGTCTCTCTTATTCATTTCTATGAAGATATATAAGGTTTTCTCGCAAATATTTTAAAGATCAAGACTATTTCTGATGCACCAAATCCAACAATTGGTATTAGAGCTGCCTTTTTTATTTATTTATTCGTGATATGTCTGTTGTGAGAAACAATTACTCTATGAATAATTAGATTCGTGAAACCGGTATCCATTTTTGCAAGACTATATTTTATTTTGTTCCCTTACATAGCCATTATATGTTTTTTATGTATATCTGTTGGCTATGTAATTAGAGGGACAACCTACGAAGAGGTTGTTTTTCCCTTAGATTCATATTTACTTCTTGTAGAATTCTCATAAGCTTTCTTACATAAAGTTAGGATTTTTATGATGTAAAAGCACAATACTCGGGAGGTAGGGGATTGATGGAGCAATAACTGCTTGTGATAGTGGCACAAGCAGGCAACAACACTATTGTAGGTGCAACAATAGATCATCACACAATGACAATTTTCATATTTTGATCAAATA
This sequence comes from Datisca glomerata, assembly GCA_003255025.1. NCBI lineage: Eukaryota > Viridiplantae > Streptophyta > Magnoliopsida > Cucurbitales > Datiscaceae > Datisca > Datisca glomerata. Next base: position 153,358 of record QANY01012330.1, read on the forward strand.
TTAGGTTGAGTCGATTCAAAATACTCTTAAAAGATAAATCAAAGCCCAACAATTTGTATTTTAGTTCTTTCATACCGGAATGAATCTCTCGATTTAGCAGGTCATCGTGGTCCATGGTTGACGTGATAGTAAGGTGATGGTAGACGGTTGAGGGGCTAGATGATGACGTATCAAACAATCTTGAAGACTTTAAGTTTTGAAATTAAATTAAGATATTATTATTATGGTTATGCAAGGATAGGATTATCTCTTAAGATATTTTTTAATATTTATCTTTTGTGCCCTATTGCTTTAAATATTATATTTTATGCTCAAGCGTGCTTAGATAATTTTATTTTATGCATGTTCACTCTTAGATACCATGTGGCTTTAGGTTTCTTAAAGCATATGTGTTTTCTGATTACATATTGAAAAATGAAATTATGCATAATTGATTAGGGGCATCAAATGGCTAACCTTTGGAGTATGTTATCAAGTATTTTAATTAGTTTAACTAAGATGTAATTTTTAATTTTAATCTTGTTAGATAATTAAAAATTAAATTATGGGATTATTTGAATTTAAATAAAATTACATTAACCTAAAAATCACTTATTGAGCATGCTAAGCTAATCGAAGGCCAATTGCGAGGCAAATTTCAAGGCTTTTATGGAAAAGAAGAACAAACGCAGTTCATTATATCGTTGAGTCGCGTTTAGTTGGTGAATCTACAAGAAGATCCTGCCATGTAAATTCTACGACCACTAATCATATATGAAATACTTTACAGGAGTTCTAGGAGACCAGAAAACTAAGTGAAAGAGAACTGCAGGTTATTCTAGGGAAGGATACATGAGTTCCAGCTGCCTCCATTGGCCTTGTGAATCTTTATTTTCATAGCTGTAGCAGTGGTACTTTATTAGACTTTCTTTGTGTACTGAATATTCAGAAAAAATTAATTTTAGTTTCTTGCCTTGGTTTGGAAGGCTTTCATTTTAATTTTTTAATTAAATGTTTAGCTTATTAATAATAATAAATGTTCCATACATTCTTGTACATTGGTAGATGGTTTGAATTTTATTACTGCTATGAGGGTAATGCTGCATAATACTAAAGTGGATAACAATTCATATAGTACACCTAAAAGACCAAGGCTTCTCATACTAACAAAACTTATCTCTGTCACTTACGTTATGGTCATATTAATCTAAATAAGATCTAAAGATTAGCAAGATATGACGCTTGGTTCTTTGCGGGTAGAGCTCTTACCAATTTACGAATCTTGTATAGATCGTTAAATTACCAAAATTCTTTTTAAGGCAAAAGAACATAAAGCCTTAGAACCATTGAAATTAGTACATACTAACTTATGTGGACCAATGAATGTCTAAGCTAGAGGTGCCTTTGGGTATTTTATGACCTTCACAGATCACTATTCTAATTACGACTACATCTATTTAATGCATAGTAAATCTGAAACTTTTGAAAAATTCAAAAAGTTTAAAAATGGTCGGAAGCGCATTAGAAAGAATGATTCAATGACTTCGATCAGAGTGAGATGAAGCATATCTTTATGTGATTTCATAGACTATTGATCGAGAATGGGATTACATCCCTACTCACTGCACCAGGGACACCATACAGTAGTATGGTGTAATTGAGAGGAGAAACATAATTCTCTTTAACATGGTGGGATCTTCAATACCCCCTAGTTCATTAAAATTATTATTTAATAATAATTTCATTATCTAATTTCATAAATTAGATATTTTGTCTCACTTATCAATAATTGGATAAATAATCGATAATTATTTATATATATAATTTCTGAAAATTATATATATAATTCAATTAATTAATTAATCACACACATCATCTCAAAATTATGTACTTATTATCTCAGAATTAAAATTCTTTTACAAGTCAGTCCTTTTCTTATGTCCTGAAATATTCACACTCTAAACTGCTTAGTATAGAGGCAACTTGGGGACTATGGACCTATAATTCCTAAGTTTTAATAAACCAGATTATTAATTAAACTATTTAATTAAATAATTTTATTTATTAATTTCATTATTACTCCACTATAAAGATTGAATTGAACTCTTAGTGATTATATAATGTATTTACAAAGTATTCTCATGTAGTTCACTGATATAATCATTTCATGTAGTTCTATCCTCCAATTATTGGTTTGTAAATTAAAGTTGGTCAAAATTATCGTTTTACCTCTCTAAATACCTCTTGATCATTAAGTACCATTAATCCATCAGTGAATAACTAATTTATAATCTTATTATAAATTTGAGCTCAATTACCATTCAGTTCTAGAATTAACACTTAAGGGAACTAATATACTATCTATTAGGAAAGCTTTGATTCAAAATCTTGTAAGATCATGTTCCCAGCCATCCACATAACTGAATCTCCAAAACAAAAGTCACTAGCTTGTTTTACAAATAAACATTGACAAGTGAATCAAAAGCTCCAGTAGACATGCATAGGAGTTCATAACTACTCAGGATTCAGACTGAACTATACATGATCATCGAAAATTGATGTATATTAAATCTTTATTATAAACAGCACGTTGATAAAGATATTAATTCACATCGGTCCAGTCATATATAATCTCATTATATAAAGTACATTCACTAAGATATTTATATACATCAATGATCTGGATTTAGATCACACGCATTCATAATGCTTAGTGAACCGTACTAGCAACCATTCATTAAATATTTCATAATTTAATATGTTGTTGACAATTTTATTCATTTTTTATGATCTTAATCATCTGATACTAATACAAGATCATAGTCTCATTAATGAATATAGAACTTTTAGATATTTATATAAACTATTTAACAATAATTTAAAAGAACAATTATAAGAAAAATATAATCCTCATTAAATTTCATATCAAAATGTCAATACACATATTTTGAGCGAATAACCCCCAACACTTTATTGCAAGAAGCTATTTTCTTGATATTTCCTTCCAATCTCAATCTAGATCTTAAAAACAATTAATTAGTGATCAAGTAATTGAAAGCATTAAGCAAATTTATATTCAACATGTAAAGTTTTTATTACATCAGAATAACTTAGGAAATATATTACTAGGCTATATGGTAGTCCTAGTGTAATAAAATTAATAAAAAAATTAAAAATGAAATAATAAAATGTAAAGAGTTGAGCATCATCAACTTACAGGGAAGATTAACAAGAAAGAAAAATATATGAACACCTCTTTGCTACTCTATCCAACGTCTGCCGAAGACTCCCCCTCCTCTGTCCCTTATATCGAGGACTAACCATCTCTCTTTTAGATGTTTTAAGTGGTGGGTGTTTGAGCTTTATTAGTGGAGAGAAGGAAATAGATAAGATTATGATGCATGTAGGTGCTAGGTGGCAAGACATTATTGGACGTAGGTTAAAGAGAGGACACGTGGCATGGCTAGATTGGCAATGGTTGCAATAGGCGCAGTACCACGAACACAAGGATCAAACCCAATTTGGGGTAACCAGGTCTTTCAAGTCTAATGGTTATATGTAAGATTTCCAATCTCAAGATCAGGTGTTCGAACCTCATGACAAAAAAGGAAAAAAAACCAATTTGGGGTAAAGCATAATCCAACAAGCCCTCTACATGGGATGAAGGATCCATGAGAGATAGTGTTGGCAATTTTGAGACTTGATTACCGATTAATAAATAAAGTGATTTTTTTATTTAATTATTGCATGCATATATCTTTCATACTAAAAATTCAATGATGATTGTATGTGACCTTAAAAATTATATATAAAAGCTATATACAAGAGGATAATGTTTAAGAATGATAATTAAAAGTTGTCAGTAATTAGTAATTAAAGTTGAAATCTTTAATTAATCAATTAATAACAAGCATATATCTCATTTTCATTGAGAATAGGACAATATTATCTCGATTATTAATGTGATGATAATGAATGTGCTTTATATAAGGAGATTATAAATGACTTGGTTACGATAAATCTGAATTTCTAACAATATTGTCAGAGTAGGAAGTATTCAAATTTGATCATACTAATGATCATATCTAGACTGATCTCAACCCTGAATAAGTGACTTACACATATTTACAACATTATGCTTTTGGACTTACTCGGTAAATGTTATGTAACTTCTCAAACTCAATTTCTTGTATCTTGGAAGCATAATGAAGTTAATTGCTGAGAATATTGATCTATAAGATGGAATTTATTCCTTCATTATGAAGTTAGGTAAATAAATTTATTGAGTATTGATTCAGGTCCTGGATTATATGAGTTCTCAAATTTCTGATGGCATAAAAAATTATCATTAAAAAGAGAATTAACTAAACTAAAGGAGAATAACGTAATTAGAGTCCTTAACAAATTTTGACCAAGCTCTAATAATGAAGTATTAATGGAAGATTGATCTATATGTAGTGATTATCAATGTACTACTCAATTATTTGAGTATTTAAATATTCTATAATTTCAAGAATGTAATTTTAAGTTTATAGTCGAATAACTTTAGAATTAATAAAAATGACATATTAATTAAAGAGTTCAATTAATTATCGATTTTATTGGAGTTTGAGATTTTAGATTCATAGGTCCATGTGCCATGTCTGTAAATACTAGTAGGACATGTAAATGAGATTATGATAAATAGTTTAGAACTATCGAGCTCTAAATTATTGTACATTCACTAGATATGTATTCATAAGAATGTAATTTTATCGCATATTCTATGATAAAAACCTAATAAGTTAATTTATGAAATTAAATGAGATTAAAATAATGAAAATATCTAATATGATAAATTGGATTAGACAACGTATTGGGACCACACAATCTACGTCTATCACATTAAATTATTCATCGTGATTTCTAATTTTTTTTCTTAGAAGAAGACAATGCCAAACAGAGACTATGTGTGGCATAACGTTAGCTAACCACCTTATCTAATAGGAGGTGGTCACTTTTAGATAAGAATTATCTGATAATGTTATCAAATAAAGATAATCTAATAATTCATAGTGAAGATTATCTTATCACTCATCACATAAGAGTTATATGATAATTTAAATTATAGATAATCTAATAAAGAAAGTCTAATTCACATGTTGAATTAAAATTTCATCTCATTCTCCAACAGAAGAAAGGTCACCTCCTTCAGCGGAGATGGCACCTGTTAGACATTGGTTATCAGATTTGAGATTTAAATGGATCCCATTTTGATCTCCTACTCAAAAGATAAATAGTAATCTATATTTGAGATGAGACATCATAGAATTTTCAGATCCGTCTCATTCTCTATAGAATTTTGGGAAATCAGAAAAATAGAGGGGAGATCTTCGCTTCTTAATAATTTTGGATATTAGAGAAAAAAAATCTAGAATATATCTCATTTACCTATTTAACTTTCTCATATGTACCAGAGACTAGACGCGGAAAAACAACATATTTAAAAGAATCAAATGATTTTTGAAAAGTTTGAGAAACTAATCGTTCGGGAAGAGTTCAAAGAATTAGTCTTGTCATCACTCGAAGGTATAATTTTATTTACTTATTGTGTATAAAATTAATATTTAAATAGATTGAATCGGCAAATACCTTTTTGAAGAAAATCTGTGTTGCTGATGTTCAAATCATTCTTGAGTGCGAAACTTGGCTACGTCTGCCCGGTTCATGATTTGTGAATCCAATAGGTACCCATCTGTAGGACTTCGGCCCATAGACCTACCCAATAATTCTCTGGGATAGAACCTAAGGGGTCCAATACTAATATTGGTCCTAACCATGAATTCCCTTAGCCCGAAGGGTTTAGAATCTAACACTGGTCTCTACCGTGTAATCCCCCTTATCATAATTGATGCCATCATTAATCAACCCTCATCATAAGTGAGGCCATGACAATTTCTCCACCATCACTATAGACTGGAAGACGGTTAAGTGTTAGAGAAAGAGACCAAGCGAGCAGGGTCTGAACCCTCCCGTATATGATGTCGAGGCATTCTTAGACAAGTTTATTATATGCTTGATTACTTATAGATACTATATGACTTCAAATGACTTAACTGGAAGTGTCTTTGTACAATGATCAGCCAAGTTCAGTCATTTGAAGGTTATGGATCACATATTGCTTTCCTATCTGCACATTTGATTATGATGGCCTCACTTATGATAAGGGGGATTACACGGTAGAGACCAGTGTTAGAGAAAGAGACCAAGCGAGCAGGGTCTGAACCCTCCCGTATATGATGTCGAGGCATCACCTAATGGCCGAGCTTCAGCATCGTAATACTTGCCTCTACACTAGCGCTTTAATAAGGAAAAGGTTGAAGTAGTAGATTGCAGCAATTCCACGGCCATAACTGCTATGAGATATAGATTACTTATGGGGACGAATGTTTATAAACATAAAATAGTATTATAGTGCTCATCACTACTTTGATTTGATCAGACTATTTGATCTCACTTCACGTGTGAAATACAAACTAATAAGGAAACCAAATATTTTTACTTATGGGGTGAATGTGTATTTGGTCTCAATTCACATATAAAAATATGTTTTTAATTAAGGAAAAAGAGATATTTTCTTGTGGTTGAGTGCCCGCACACTCGTGATTGATCGACGATCTAAAGAATAACGAAAAAGATCACAAAGTCTCGATATTCACACTATTCAATCACACAATTGAAGTACAACATCAATGCATGGCTGCGTTGGGTGGCGCAGTTTCACAATATTCCTGCACGGTTCAAGGTTATCACGTGCGTGGAGTTTGAGGTTAAGGTCTTGTCACAAATTGAAGAAATTTTTAAGTTCACTTGACAAAGGTAATTTCTCTTATTCATTTCTATGAGCGTATTAGGTTGTCTCACAAATGTTTCAAAGATTAGGATTGTTTTTGCTGCACTGAATTGAACAATTGGTATTACAACCGCATTTTTATTTATACATGTGATGTCTATTGTTATTCTATTTTGCAGGATTGTTTTTTTTTTTGTTCCCTTGAATGCAGAACCATTAGATGTTTATTTGTATTTATCTCTTGGTTATTTAATTAGAGGGAAAACCTACAAAGATGTTGGCTTCCCTTAGATTCATATTTACTTTTTGTAGAATTCTCATAAGCTCTCTTATAGAATGTCAAGATTTTTATGATGTAAAAGTTTGAATCAGATGGAGAACTCTATGCGAAAAAGAGACATCAGACTTAGGACTTAGGAGGTAGGGGTTTGATGCAGCAACCACTACATGCGATGGCAGCACACACCGACAACGGTGCTACTGTCAGTGCAACAACAGGTGGTCGCACAGTGACAATTGTGGTAATCTGATCTGAGATTAGATTGTGTTGATTTAAAAGCCTCTGAAAAGATAAATTAAAGCTCGACAGTTTTATATATATAAAAAAATACCAAATTCAGATTGCTTTTAGGTCAAAATGGAGCTCAAAGTTGATGTAAAAGTTTGAATAAGATGGAGAACTAACTATGTGGAAAAGAGATATCAGACTTGGGACTTAGGAGGTAGGGGCTTGATGCAGCAACCACTGCATGCGATGGCAGCACACACCGGCAACGACGCTACTGTCGGTGTAACAACAGGTGGTCGCATAGTGATAATTGTTGTAATTTGATATGATATTTGATTGGGTTGATTCAAAAGCCTCTGAAAAGATAAATTAAAGCTCGACAATTTTATATTTCATAAAGAATATCAAATTCAGATTGTTCCAGGTCAAAATCGAGCTCAAAGTTGATGTGCTGGTGAGGAAAAGATTGATTAGTTTTTCAGGGTTCGGTTCTTTTATATGGAATGAACCTCTTGATTCAGCAGGTCATCATGGTCACTGGCGGATGTCACGGAAAGGTGACGGTAGACAATTGTAGGGCTAGAGGATGACATATAAACCAAATGTTGAAGACTTTAAGTTTTGAATTTAAATTAAGATAGGATTATGGTTATGCAGGCTTAGGATTATCTCCTAAGATATTTTTATATTTATCTTTTGTGCCCTATTATTTTAAAAGTTATGTTTTATGCCCAAGCATTCTTAGACAAGTTTATTATATGCTTGATTACTTTTAGATACTATGTGACTTCAAGTTTCTTAAAGGATATCAATTTTTGATTGCTTAATGAATGATAAACTTAAGCATAATTTATTAAGGGCATAAAATGACTAACTCTAGAACTACGTTACTAAGTATTTAAATAGCTTAATTAAGACGCAATTTTTTAATTTAATCATGTTAGATATTCAGTTAATTTAACTAAATTGTGGGATTATTTGAATTTAGATAAGATTGAATCAACCTAAAAGTTAAGGATTGCGTATGCTTAACCTAATTGAAGTTGTGAGGCAAACTGCGAGACCTTTCTGGAAAAGAAGAACAACATAGTTCATTATATCATTGAGTCATCTTTAGTTTATGATTCTATGAGATCCTGGTGTGTAGATTCTACAACCACAAATCGCATGTGTAATTCTCTGCAGGTGTTCTAGGAGACTAGAAAACTAAGTGAAGGCACTACAACAAAAATATGCTACAGTAGCGGCCAAAAAACGCTATCGTAGCGTTTTCAAGGCATTTTTGTAAACGCTATGTTTACCAACGTTATAAAAAGTCTGACCCTGCCATAACATTTTTCACCGCTATCAAAATACTTTTTATAGCATTTTCTAAACGCTATAGTAGACCTACCATAGCGTTCTTGAAAGGCTATGTTAAACCTACCATAGCGCTTTTTCGCCGCTATCAAAACACTTTTTATAGCACTTTTTAAACGCTATGATAATGGTAGACCTATCATAGCATTTTTGAAATGCTGTTAAAGATCTACTGTAGAATTTTTTCAATGCTTGGTAGACCTACTATAGCATATTTCCACTGCTATGGTAGACAAATGATAGCATTTATAAACCAATAGTAAAAACTTATCATAGCATTTTTAATCGTTGTCAAAGACTTTTCATAGCATTTTTATGCTATATGATGTCCAACATCTTGTTATTATCAGTTTTTTATATTACTTATTATTGCCATTGTACAAACTTAAAAAATAATATTTTTGACAAAATATCAAAAAATAATAACATCACATAACTTTTCTTTTATTACTCAAAATTATTACAAACTATTGTTCGCTAGAAATCATAGTTTCAAATGACAAATACATATTTATTTTTACATAGAACAAGCAAAAATAATATCCTAAGGGAAAGATTAAAATCTAGTAAGACTCCAAATATAATTATGAAGCTTCAAAAACCGATGTCGAGGCAACATGTGGCTTGCTTGTTCTTGTTGACTTTGTATTGAAGTATAATTGTAATTGCAAATTTTTAAACAATCTAGAAAAATAAGGAATTCATTTATACAAACTGAATCTAGAAAATAGTGTGTAAAATGTACTATTCAACATAATATGTCTAAAGATAAATAAATAGAGTAAAATAATTATTAATGATTAATATAACACACAGAAATTAGTGATTAATAAACCTAACGTACAAGAACAAATCAACACTCAACACTTATCTATGAGCTTTTGATCCCCACTCCAAATATCCAATCTGACTTTTGCTCCCTTAATTCAATCATTTTGCTCTCTATGAGACATTTACAAACAATGGGTAGAAGCAAAAAGAATAACTACAAAATAATCTATGGAAGACAGGAAACTATGACCTTTGGCCATGTAGCAGGCCCCTTAAGTGGATCGGAGCCCCACACCTAATGTTAACATATCACAAGCCTAACCATTCACCTAACCCCTCATGGGTCTTTGGTTTTTTTTTTGGAGAAGTCAGAGAGATGAACGTCATTCGGTTGTTTCTTGCATATTCATTCTTTTAGGGGAGTGATTTTTATTTGTTTCTTGCAATCACTTTATATTGATAATATATAATGTGTTTCCTATCACTCAAAAAAATAGACGAAAGAAATATAACCTTCCATCGGCCTAAATACAACTCCAATATAACACATTATCCATATTTAATAGTCAAAAGAAATCACCACAAAAGTAAGTTATTCCTCCCGATAAAACAGTTGGAGTCATAATTAAATAGCACTCCATCTCATATCAAATAAAACGATAAAAAGATCATGTAACACTAGAAATAATGACCTCAAATATACATAAGAATCTTGTAGAGATTCCGAACACTCTTATCAACGTCAGGAGATAAATATTTTCCATTTTCTCGATCAAGGCCTAGTTGCAATGGGAATTCATAAAAATCATTAATCTACATGGCGATAGAAACGAAAACTTTCATTAATTATCTAGCTAGAAGCCGAGAGGAAATGTGAACTACAACTTGTGGACTTGTGTCTAGGTTTGTCATTCCAAAGATAATGACACTTCGAATACCAACCATGACCATAGTGTCCCGCATAAATTCATACTCAAATATTTTGAGCCAAAGTTGAAGCACGGGGGGAAGTTGATAAATAAGACATCCATCTTATCATTACAATAAAAAATTATATTGTTTTGGTTTAATTTTTGTGTCCTTTTCTCTTTTATTTTTATTGAACAGTCTTTTATAGCTAGGTTGACTTGTAATTTAGTACTGAAATTAAAACACATTTTTAATGACGGTGGACAGTTGTAATGTCGTTTAAAACATACTGTTTATGCTGGTTATTATAGGCACCGTTGTGGAAAAGTAAAATTCGACAATGGGTTCACATATATTACGACGGTTAGCGACTCTACTATCGTGAAGATGAAGTTTTTATAATATTTTTGATTTTACGATGACGGTTTGTGAGAATTAATTATTGTAAAAAATCAATGTTAGTTACGACACTTTTTTACACGACGAGTGAGTATCCATTGTAAATTATTTTTTCTAGTAGTACCTGTTCCTAGTAAACCTTGGACAGCTTTGTCTATGGATTTTGTGCTTGGGTTGCCTAGAACTAGGAAATGCCTTGATAGTATCTTTATTGTGGTTGATAGATTTAGTAAGATGGCTCATTTTATACCATGTCATAAAACTGATGATGCTAAGTTGATTACATGGCATACTTAAGAGCATTGTTAGTGACAGAGATGTTATGTTTTTTAGTCACTTTCGACGCGTGTTATGAGGAAAGTTAGGAACTAAGCTGTTGTTTTCAATTACTTGTGACCCTCAAACTGATGGAAAAATTAATGTAGTTAATAAGACTTTGATTACTTAGGGCAATCATAAAAAAGAACATTAGGATGTGAGGATTGTTTACCATTTGTGGAGCTTACTTACAATATGGTTGTTCAAAGCATTACTCATTGTTCTCCATTTGAGATTTTTTATGAATTTAATCCTTTTACTCCTTTTTATTTATTACCATTGTCACCTAACAATATTTTGAGTGATACTAATTTTAAGGCAGATTTTGTGAAGAAGTTACATAATTAGGTTAAGAAGAGGATTGAAAAAAAAAATGTTAAAGTAACTTCACATGTGAATAAGGAAAGGAAGCCAATGATTTTCCAGCCTGAAGATATTGAGTTTGGGTACATTTTTGCAAAGAGGGGTTTTCACTTCAAAAGAAGTCCAAGCTGAGCCCAAGAGGAGACGGTCTTTTTCAAATTCTTGAAAGTTTTAATGATAATGCATACAACATGGTCTTGCCATGTGAGTATGATGTTAGTGCTTTATTTAATGTGGCTGATTCGAGTCCTTTTGATGTAGGTGATGCTTTAGATTCGAGGACGAATCCTTTTAAAGAGAGGAAAAATGTTAAGAATCAGCCTACATATCAAGTTCCAAGTATTCAACATCTTGAAGATGAGCATGATCAAGAAGGCAAGGAGCACGTTCATGAGATTTCTAGTCCAATTAGCATGCCTCAAGGACCAAAAATAAGGTCGCGATCTAAGAAGCTTCAACAAGTCTTAATCCATCATTTGCAAGGCTTAGTGAATTCGGCTAGTGAAGGTTTACAAGGACACTAAAGCTTTGGGACAAGTACAGTCCGAGTGCAGTATAACTTAATTCAAGTCCAAATGACTAGTGTGTTTAATTAAGTACGTAATGGACCACATTTGTATTCCTATTGGGTTGGCTAAAACTTTACTATTATTTAGAGTCCATTAGTTTTAATCAGCTTAACTTAAACTTTTTTTTTTAATTTGGAGTATTCAACAAGGATTCTTATTTAAAATATAATTATGTTAGTTTCATATTCTTTGTGTGTTTAGGGGTTTTGAGAAACCTTTGGAAATGCTATAAACATGCCTTGGCTGAATTTGTGTGGGGACTATTTTTTATTGATAATTTAAAAACCTAAAGGCTATTTTACTTTTATTTTTATGTTCATGAGTAGAATGCATGCTTTAAAAACATTCAAATAGATTGACAATATTCTTGTGGAGTATTTCAAAATCGGAATCCAGAAACAAGTTTTCTTTATTGTAGTTATTGATCATCTTTCTAAGTACTATGTTTTCTATCATTTTTTAGGGGTTGTTTCCGAATTGGTTATTGGAGTTTTCATACTAATGCTTCGAGGGTTCATATACATAAAAGAGTTCCCAAGCTTATTCTTGGAGATTTCGTATCAACTATTCTGACTGTTGACATGACAATTAATTGCATATCTTTGAATTTGGATAGGGGATGCCACTGTCCAAATTGTAGTTGATTACAACAGGCAGCAGCTTAATTGGGGTGGATTCCAAGAAGGTTAGGTCAGTTAAGAGTTCTAATTTCTTAAATGTTGTCCATGCAAACATCAATTTTGTCTTGTTTACATCTTTCCAACAGGAGAGGGTCTTTGTGGTAAAATGAGTCAAGACAACTGTATCCATGCTCTATATGCATACTCATGCTCTATTTATCTGTGACTACTGATGAGTTTATTAATGCTTCCAGTTAGTTGAACTGTATCCTTGTCAAGGTAATTAATTCATCTAATTTTATTGAATGATAATCAGAAGTGAATTGGGGAGAGTTTAGAAAAAAATGAGAAAATTTATTTAAGATCATCCAACAATTATATTTTCCTATCAGTATGTAGTTTAGGTGAATAAAATGCTATTTGTGATAATATGTGAATGGAAAAGCATCCTTCTATGCATAAAATGTTGGTTTGTGTTGCATGTACTAGTAACTTTGTTACAACCTTATATTCTTTTAATTATGTGAATGTTTTTGCAACTCTTAAGGTTTAGACTAATCTTATAGTCTTTTCTTCATGATATTTGGAGTCGTTTATGGTTCTCCCCCCCTTAATAACTTTTGCTTATAGTAAGTTCCAATCATTTGCATACAAATGAGAGTGTTTTGTTTTATTTGAGCTATCAATGGATTTTAAACAATTGAAGACTTTTTCGGGAAACAGAGGCTATGAAGAAGAAATTGCTAATAATGAAGCAGAGAAAATATGCAGTTCTCACCTCCACAATTGTAGGAGATGAACTGTGTGAAAAAGAAAGGTAATTTGTAGTTGATTACAACTGATCTTATGGCAACATCTCTTTGTTTTTTAGTTGAAGTTTACATTTCGTACTCAATGGTTGAATAGACCAATAAACAGTTGTTTCTTATTCGACAATGTGTTTCTTTGTATCTCAATGCCTCTGTTCGACAACATACTTTGATGAATTATAGATGTAATAGAGCAATGAGCATAGGAGAAGTAAGAACTGATCTAAAGAATCATAAGCTTTGTATGTTTAGTTCCCTTTTTGTATTCATCACTAGAAACTTTTTTTAACTTTAGTTCTTTGCAAATTTTTTAGATTAATAAATATAAATTTATTTAATTTTTTAGATGCAAGTTTCTTTCTAAGATTTCTTTGTCCATTAGATCTCTATGTAGTGATTAATAAATATAAAGTATAGCATTTAATTTTATTAGCATCTTCGTCTAGCTGTGTATTGGAGTATGTACTTGCCTTTCGGTGACAATTTTATTTTTTTATAATGAATTTTAATGATGGGGAATATCCATCATTACAGATCCATTTTTATGATAGCTTTTAATAAAATTAGTTAAGATGACAGCTCAAAAGATGACAATGGTGTTCTGTCATTGAAGGGTTTTAATGATGATTATCTACCATCATCTAAACTCAATTTTGTAGTAGTGAATGCTAACCCTACTTAAGTCATTAAGACATAGCACCATACTTAAGTCATTAAACATTAATTCGAATTTATGTTCTAAAAGACAGTCTGAAGGAAACTTGCCTAGTGCCATATTCTAGCATCACTTTTTGACTTAGACGTTATTATCATCTAAAAATCATAGTAAACAATAATTAGTAAAAAAACTCAATATGCAGAAATTTACACCTACTTAGCAGACATATACACATCCAAAAAAATTAGTTTCATCATTTACATAAATATTGTCATCGAAAAGTAACAATAGATAAAAAATTTTACGAAAAATTTATGTTATCAGAATTTTAAGAGGAACAGAGGATGTTGGCCAACTAACACAGTAGAACTATTACGACACTAACAACAAAAAAAGATGTTAGTTCATGAGGGACATACAAGTGGTCACTCTGCAATAAGATTGAACCAATTGGTGATAATCGTCCCACATGTCTAACAAGAGCATAGTAGGTAAGTTGGATACAGAGCAGATGGTGGGCAATAAATAATTCTATGCGGCAATACAAAGTATTCTGAAATTTCTTAACATATCAAAGTGTATCATAATACTAGTACTTATGAAGAATACATATAAACAAGAAAATCAATCTGATCATGTACAATCTATAAGGAAACAAACAAAACACATCCATAAACATTTTATTTGTTATGATTTTTAGAGTATGGAAAATATTCAAGTACGCGTAATTCTATTTACTTGGTCACTTGAGCATAACAAGATGAATTAACCAATAAACATGAAATGTCCAACCTCTACAGCAATTATGGTATTTTACAATCTATAAGGGGTCTTTATAAAGTTGTCAACAAAAATTATGTGTTGCTATAGCATAAAATGGCGCCGTTTTAGAGCAAAAACACAATGAAAAATAGAGCGCCAAATGAAATTTTTCGCCTCCCATCTCTTTACCAAAATGAGAAATTCCCCCTAACCGTCGTCTCTCACAGTTTACTCTCTTTTACACAGCTCTCTCTCTCTCTCTCTTTCATTTCTCTCAGACAGTGCTCTCTCGCAGCAGTCTCGAAGGTCACAATGCTCGTCTCAAGAACCTCTCTCTATCTCAGCTCTCTCTCTCTATCCCAGCTCTCTCTCTATCCCAGCTCTCTCTCTATCTCAGCTCTCTCTCGTGAAGCTCTCTCTCAACTCTCTTTAAGCTTCATCGTAGGTAATTATGACGGCATCAAGCGACTCTCTCTCTCTCACAGATCTGTCTCCTAGCTCTCTGCTACTTTGATTTCGCAGCTCTGAACCAGGGGTAAGGGTTTCATTCTCAAATTCTTGTTCGATTTTAATGATTTTCATCTGATTTTCTGATTTTTTATTTTTTCTGAGTTGATTAACGCTTCTTAGTTGCATCCTTTTTGTCATCGTGCTCGCAATTTTCTATTTCACATATTTGGAATGTGCTCTATAGATTTCATTATTTGTATTTTTATCTTCGTTCATTCTATCATAAGTACGTATTGTTGTTTTGTTCTCACTGAAATGCTAACATTAGACATCACATATGCTCTCCGTGTTTTAGTATAAAATGAACCTACGGCCTAACTACATGATCAAATTCTCACTATCACTTGTGGTTTGTGCTATGTCTAGGTCTTAGAGCTGTTTGGAACACAACAAAAGTAGAACCAGGGCCTAATGTTGTTGTTTTTTGCCTAGGGACTGTAGGCCTCGCTGTAAGTTTCTGATATTATCTTTTGTTCATAGACATTTACTGGTTTCTTTAACTCCTATAAAAGACCCCTATAAAAGACCTCACTTTTTACAAGGGGCAAAGCCCCCTTTAAAAAGTCTGGTCTTTTACAGGGGCTCTGGAACATTATGAAAAATCAAGGATCTATTACAACGTTAGGAGAAACAAGATTTTATAGAACGCTGTAAAATGTCTTTTACATGGGCTATTGCCCCTGTAAAAGACATTTTCTATTGTAGTGAACAAAATTTTCTAATATCTCACCGATCGTCAAGTGTTCTTTTTTTATTTTTATTTTAAACTCTTAATAGTTATTCCACTTCAAACTTAAAAATGTGTTTAATAAAAGATAACTTTACATTTTATAATCTTTTACTTACGACTAGAACATTATTCGTACTTATTTATTTTCATCATCACATGAAATTTGAGTCTCTGAAGTTGATGATCTTAACTTGGTACCTGGCTATACTTAATATAAATAAAGAAAACCATTTGCTATTTCTCTTAAATATTCAATTATTTGATGTAATCTCCAACATCTCCTTTTATGTATCTATATGTATATGTCATACGATTTCCGTTAGTTAATCAACAAATGTCCATAACCTACATGTTTACAAACACACTATGGTAGCTTATACCTATAACCACATATTAAGATCAAACATTTCATTTTCTCCGGTTAAATCGAACCCGGATTGAGTCGAGGTCGAAGCTTGCATCTATCTAGGTCCGCGTCGTTTCTTTGGTTAAATCTAACCAGAATTTGTCACGGTCGAAACCCGGTGTCAACATCTAGTCCGTTTCAATTGATATGATTAAATCGAACCCGCATCGAGTCGAGGTCGAAGTCTGTGTCTATTCAGGTCCACGTCGTTTATTTGGTTAAATTGCACTTGACTTTGTCGCGGTCGAAAGCCGATGTCAGGGCTTGGTCAATTTCAATTAATATGGTTAAATCGAACCCGCATCGAGTTGCGGTCGAAGCCGGTATCAACACCTGATCCGTTTCAATTAATATAGTTAAATTGAACCCAATTGAGTCGATGTCGAAGCTTGTGTCTATCCAGGTCCATTTCATAATTTTGTCATTTCATAGATTCTGAATGAGTCGAGGTTTCTTTTCCCCTTATCCATATAGTCTTTTTTCTTGTCCAATACTTTAAAAATACATATTTTACTTTTTGACTCATATACTAGTCTAAGACTATACATATGATTTGAAAAATAACCTAAGGACTAGAAATAAAAAGTTTTGTTTTTTTTTTCAGATTCGATTACACACATTGAACATATAAATTGATGTCATCCATCTATAAAATTCCATACTTTGTAACAATTCTTTCTACTCTATTCAAATGAAATAGACATCAAAACAACGTTAAAAGCAACAAGGTATACACCTAAAGATTAAATCACTAACATAGACTAAAATATTAAAAAACAACTTGGTTGAAAAATAGTGGTAGGGGATGGATGATATCAAGTTCTTTGTTATACTCTAAAGATCCAATGACGTGATGCCAATGAAGTCTCGAGGATGTGCAATTAATTGGAGGGGTAGAATTGCCAGGTTGGAAAGAAATTTAAATGTAAGTATTCGACTCCAAAGAGGTAACTATTTTATGTTAGATAATGTATATAAACAGTAGAATATGCATGTTTAGTCTCAGTATATATTAAGTGACGGTTATGTTAATGTTTTATGTAATACGTAATCATATAGGCAGTAGTTATAAGTATTAACTCTTGGTAATTAACAGTTGATTAGCATATTTATGTATAAGTTGAGATGAGTATTCTACAGTGGTATGTTGATAATTACGGTAATATATAGACAGTTTATATAGAGAAGTATATTTAATGTTTCATGTATTTGATATATTATATAGGCAGCAAAATAATTATGTTGACTCCCAGTATATAATTAGTAATTGTCTACTAGAATAATAATATTTAGGGAAAATAGTAGGAAAAGACAGTTTTTGGAGGTGGAGTTGTAAAAATGACCAAAAAACTTTTTATTTACAAAATGGCCGAAATATGACCGTAGTATATAATTTATTTACCAACTGTAATTTAGTAAATACATTATTACCGTATTTCGGCCAATTTTGCAAAATTAAAACTTCTGGACATTTGCAACTTGAGTTAGGAAATGAGCCATTTTTGTAGTTCTTCCTAATATTTATTTATAAAATGAACTATAATTGAAGTAGTATATTGATTATTACTGTAAGTAAATGTACAGTGGCTATTAGATTTTTTTTCTTCTTGTTTTGAGCCAGCCATATGTCTTTTTTGACTGGTTTTTTGAAATAATGTGATTTCAATACGGCTTATAGTTGAACCAAATGTCATGACACAATTGGAGATAGAAGCACCATTCATGTCACATTTTTCTAAAGGGGGAAATGTGCAAAATGAAAAAAATGGAGGAAATTCAGAATGTGGATCATTTGGTTTGTTGATGAGGAAATTGAAAAATTTTCAGAATATAGAGGCAATGGCTGTCTTGACAAAAACGATTGACAAGAGTTGGAAAAATCCCAAAATGAAATGATCCATGGTAAGCATGGATACAAAAACGAGGGACGTTCATACTATGTTATTCAAGATTTCACAACAGACAGAAACTGGAAAGATAAATTAATATATATACTACTCAGAGATAATTAGCATAACTAATTTAAATACCATGCATGCTAATGTGTGTTGCATTCTCATGAATGAAATGATAATGTTGCTATTGATGAAGCTAATAATGATAATGTTAGAGGAAACATCAACATTAATGATATAGCTGCGAATGCTGATAGTACTGCTGGAAATGAAGAGGTTGTAAATACAGATGTTGTACAAAAAAATGCAAATGTGAATAATAATAATAATGCACTGTATGTATATAATATCAACTTTGGGTTTATAATAATATATTGTAAACAATATTTATAGGATGTTGATCAGCCATTGACTACAATTGAAGAGCAGCACATGAAGGTAATTGTAAACATGTATATCTTTATAAAATTTTTTATAGATAGCATTATGCACTATTTATATTGTATTGAGTATATATATGCATGTATTGACCTGATATATAAAAATGTAGTTCTTTGACAATACAACTTATATATTTAGTGACAATTATGTACTATATTAATGTCCACATATACATAATGCAAGAAAACAAGAAAACAAGACTTTCTGTTAAGACAATAATGACTTACATAAAGAAGTCATAACAGCTAATGAACATGGCCCAGAAAGAGCAGCCAGCGATGCAGAATGAACAGCCAGTAGCATAACCAGCAGGTTCGAACAAGCCAGCAACACAACCAGCCCCTTCTGGATCTTAAAACCGTTGGATAAATATTATTAAGATTTCAAACTTGTTGAATTTTTACAAAAACACACAGATGGATCGTATTTTTTTATGACATTAGAATTAATTGTTGGTATATGAATATGTGATAGAAGATGATAGTTTAACGAAAAGTTCACCGTCTTTGAAGGTTTTGATTTTGAACAGTTTGAAAGATATGAAAATTTATTTGCTAAATATTGTTTTATTAGTGTATATACCAGGTGAGAAAATGTTAATATACTATGGGTTTATAACCAGTACCTATAGTATTCAGTTATCATAATATGATTGAATTAGTACATAATATATTGTTGAAAATAATTATTTGAACGCTAAACAGGAGAAAATAATGATAATTATCTTGAAATAGACTGGTTCAATAAATTATATACAGGTGAGTAAATGCCCATATACTCTAAGTCGAAAATGAATTACCAAAGTATTGATTTAACCAAACATGATCATACATATATATATATATATATATAAGTTCTATAGAATATGTTTGTGAATACAAGTGAACACTTGCAACAATTCATAAAGGCAGAATTAAATAAATGACTACAATAGTACATAAAAAAGAGTTTAAAAGAATTATATGATTCATAAAATATTATACTATAAGTATATTTATATATACCATGAGTGTCTTTATGTATATAATCAAAATCCATAAAATCCACTTTGCCATTGACTTGTCCGAGTTAAAGTTAAAAAAGTATATCTAAAGTAAACTCCATACTAACTAAAGATAAAATCCATCAATACAAGACTAGGTCACTAACAAAACTAAAAACATAACCATCAACCCAAATCAAGTTAAGACTAGATTACTAAAAAAACTAAAAACACAACCATCAACCCAAATCAAGTTAAGGGTTTCTTACTTGAATCCCCTCCTTCGCTATCCTTGATAGGATTCTTACAAGTCTTCTTATTATGACCCAAAACACCACAAGTATTGCATCTATTTTTAGGTATCTTTTCACCAAAAGACAAGTATTTTTCTTCTTTGGCCTACCCGAAGAACATCTCACATGTGGGGGTAAAATCCTTTGATCCTTGATACCATCAGGAACTAACCAATCAGATTCATTGCCAACGGGATAAACAAATGCTGCATACATACCTTCAAGCTCACTCTTCGTATAGTACTTAGATGTGTATGGGTATGGTGATAAGTTCCTCATTGTAAGTGTTGTACATGCATGAGAATAAGTTAGTAGATCTATTTCTGACGGACAAGAGCAAGACTTGAGAGGCAAAATTTACTGAAAGTAAGACTTCCACCTCTGGAGCCAATAAGAAACACAGGAGAGGTCCAAAGAAGGCTAAGAAGTATAACTCAAAAGCAGTGAAAGGTAAGGGCACTACAAAATGGACAAGTCAAAAGGCAAATGTCGTTATTGTGGAGCCGCTGGCAATCGAAAACCCAATTGCCCAGACTATCTGAAAGTGTAGAGATCTAAAGGTATAATACTTGTTACTGAGGCTTGTTATGTGGTTGACTCTACTATTTTGTGGATTGTACACTCTCTAGCCACTAACCATATTTATTCTTCCCTACAGGGGTTCAGGGAAATCAGAAGGCATGACAAGGGTGAGTTTAGCTTCTGTTTGGAAAATTGATCACTAGTATAATCCGTATCTATGAGAACTATTAAATTGACATTTGATAATAGTTTTATAGTTTTACATGATGTTTATTATATCCTAGTTTTTAGGAATAAACTTATTTCAATAGCTTGTTTAATTGAACAAGGATTCAATTTAAATTTCGTTGATAAATATATTATTATTTTTAGAAATGACTCCTTAATTACTTTCGCACGTTTGATAAATAAACTATTTTTCATAAAACTGATAGTTCCAATGATATGTGACACTGAAGTAAATACTGATTTTGCACGTGCCAAGATCCGACTGTTACTGCAATTCTAAATTGGGTTGTGATGGGTAAACCCTATCGTACCTATAGGTCTCTAAATAAGCTATGATTTGAAAACTTATGGGTCACATGGTTCCACCCATGTCAAAAGTTATGTCCTACGGAAGTTGACATACATGTAAAAGGTTGAAGTTTGACTCAACCGATATAAATTATTTGTGGCACTTATGTCTTGACCACATTAGCCTGGACAAGATTAAAATACTTGCAATTGATGGTCCGTTGCAAACTTCAAGTGTGAGATGGCTACCCGCATGCGAATCCTGTGTAGAAAGTAAAATGACCAAGGGTGAAAGAGCCACTCAATGCCTTGAACTCATACATAGTGATGTATGTCGACAATTGAATATCCAAGAAAGATGCGGTTATGAATTTTTTGTAACTTTAACTGATGACTACTTACGTTTTGGACATGTTTGTATAATGCACCAAAAGTCTGAAACCTGTGAAAAGTGGTTAACGGACGACTTTTGTCCATTCCATCTTTCATATGGCGTACCAGGAACTATCTTCGATGAAACTTGGTTAAGAACATATGTTATTGTTTCCAAGGCATTTCCCCATAACAAATCTTGAAGGGATGTGTAACTCATAATGGATCTAACCATATCCATTTGAATCCTTCTGTCAATAATTGTTGCCCTCGATTATGAAATCTGGCATATGGATATCAAGACTGCTTTTCTGAATGGTAATCTTGAAGAGTTCATTTATATGGCTCAACCAGACGGGTTCATGGGGAAAGACCAAGAGGGCAAGGTTTACGAACTGCTGAAGTCCATTTATGGACTTAAGAAAGCGTCACGGTCATAGAATATTAGATTCGACGAAACTGTTAAGAACTTTGGTTTTGAACAGTTAGTAGACGAACCTTGTGTGTATAAGCTAATACACAAGGGGAAAGTGATTTTTCTAGTCTTGTACGTAAATGATATTCTACTTATTTGGAATGCTGTAGGAAAATTATCTAGTGTCAAGATTTGGCTTGTAAAGAAACTTGATATGAAGAATCTTGGAGAAGTTGCTTTTTTCCTAGGTATTTAGATCTTTCGGGATCGGAAGAACAGACAATTGGCACTATCCCAAGCATCTTATATTGATAAGGTGATGGATCATTTTAGTATGCAAGACTCTAAGAAGGGATATCTTCATTTCAGGCATGTAGTCAGCCTCTCCAAAGAGCAGTCTCCCAATCCTCCTCGAGAACATGAAGACATGAGAAAGATACCCTATGCCTCAACCATAGGAAATCTCATGTATGTGATGCTTTGCATTAGGCCAGACATCTGCTATGTCATGGGCGTGGTGAGTCGTTTCTAATCTAATCCTGGAATCGAACATTGGAATGTCGTCAAGTATATTCTTAAGTATATTAGGAGAACAAGGAACTACATGCTTGTGCATTCAGATACTGACCTAAATATGAGGAGGTATACTGATTCTGATTTTCAAGGAGATAAAGATTCTAGGAGGTCCACTTCAGGATCGGTGTTCACCCTTAACGGTGGAGCAGTTATATGAAGAAGTATCAAGCAATCTTACATTGTTGATTCTACCATGAAAACTGAATATGTGGTAGCTTGTAAAGCTTCTAAGGAAGTTGTATGGCTTAGAAAGTTCTTGAAGACTCTGGAAGTTATTCTAGAAGCTGACAAGCCCATGACACTTTATTGCGATAACAGCGAGGCTGTGGCAAACTTGAAGGAACCAAAAGCCACAAAAGATCCAAGCACATAGAGTGTAAGTATCACCTGATACGAGAGATTGTTTAGCATGGAGATATTGTAGTTACACACATGTCGACGGTCAACAACTTGGCAAATCCATTCACGAAGACTTTAAAGCAGTAAGTCTTTGATGGTCATCTGGAGGGCATGGGGATACGAGATTGGACATGCCTACTTTAGTCCAAGTGGGAGATTGTTGGAATTATGTCTATAAAGTAGGGTGTAATAACTACTTATGAGTATTTAGTTATTTCTTAAACATTTTTTGTATTGAATTTAATGAATGAATGAAAGTTTTTCTATTACTTAAAGTGTGTTTATAATTTACTAAAGTTCTGGAACTATTCTCAACCTAAGAAGACTAAAGATTGAGGGGTCTTCCAGACAAACACTTCTAAAATAATTCAGAATACTACGTAGTCTTAGGATCGACTAGGCAATCGAGTCTGGTTATGAATGTTAGGTTGAACCAAAGGATGTTGGTCTCAGGGCATGGGACTTGAGACTCTAACGGTTGACCTAGACATGTTGTCGAATATGTTGAACAGACCAGTAACAAATTAGTTTGGAGTAAAATCATTTATCTAGCTCTAAATCTAATTGTTACAATTTAAGAGTATTTTCATAATTACATTAATCCTAAGGTGAATATGAAACTTGATCTAGTTAGTTACGATCTTTGATACGTCAAAGGAGTGAGTTCAAATTGTTAGATAATATCTCGATTGTTGAGATCAGGATTCAACTATGTTTGAGTTGTGTGATTCACAATATGAAAATCCGTGGTTAGATCGTAAAATGTAATAATATCACCTTATACTTTATTTATGGGTGTGTGAATAAATTAACATGGCCAAGTACTCGATGAAATGTATCATTAAATAAGACATGGGGAATTGTACGAGACAATTCACTATTATATCTTTTTTATTCACAGTTAGTAAAAGAGTTAAGGAAATAATAATAAGAGGGTAAAATGGTAATTTTATATCTCGCTCTTGTTAATGATATTCACAAAGGATAATATGCTAAAATATTTTTGGACTGTTAAATAAAAGTGTTTATTAGCACCAACAAAAAATGTAGTGCACATGAATCGAGAGTTGATTCGACATCAAACCTATAGTGGAGTGGTATGATGCTAGGATTAAATAGGTCAGAAATTTATGGAGATAAATTCACCGAGTACTTGAATCCTATAGCTTTATTCATATGGGTCCATTTAGTCTTAGGAGTAGCTAATGAGGATGGAAATAGAAGAAACAACATCGGTTGGACCAAGATTTGTTTTGAGGCCAAAATGTATTTCCTGAACCCATATGTGATTATTGTTGTCACTTTATTAGTGAAAATGATGTTCAAATTAATTTATTTATTAGTTTCTAAATTACTCAATAATTAGTAAATAAGAGAAATTGATTATTTAATTGATGAAGATCAATTTAAATTTATCAATTTTGGATTGATAAATTTGGACACAATAATATTGACTTTAATATGAAAAGCAATTTTCGGCCATTATAGATTATGGGGTGAATTTTTGAAATTACACATATATGTGAAAATTTCAAAATTCTATATATTTAGGTGATGACATTAGGGTTGTCTCACTAATTGTATTTTGATACAAACCCTAACCTAAGTGTGTTTACACAACTCTAATCACACAGAGCAGAAAAAAGTTTCTCTCTCCCCCTCATTTTGTTGCTGCAGAAATCACCGGAGGAAGAGAAAAAATTTATTTTTCTTCATCAGGTGTTTTGAGAGCTCACCCTCAGTTCTTAAAAATGTCCTTGCGAGATATACTTCTGAATCTAACGAGTGGTTGTTGGTGTAAAGACAAATTGAAGTTCTTGGATTTGAAGATCGAAGAACGTGAAGCATTTATTAAGGATTCCATCAATTAAGAAAGTCTCTGATACAATAAAAAGATATAAATCGTTTCTACCTCTTTTAAATACATTTAACTTTGTATGCATAATCGGATGTATGGTTTTAATATTTAATATGATTAAATTGGTTGATGTAAAAAAAATTTATATTCCGCCCACAAACAGTTCGTGGTTCAATGATATTTCCTCAAATTTTTAAAACCTGATATGTGATAGTAAGGGTTAGGGACCAATAGATTGATACGATAATTGCTTCTACTGATTGAATGAAAAGGGCAGGTTTTAGTGGACAATTGTTGTAGTGGAAACAAGAACTTTAATTTCGAATCTGAGCTTTCACAATGACATCACACATTGTAAAATGATCACATTAGTAAGTTTTCTTTTTAACAACATAAATGGACTTTACATGCAAAGCTGCAGCAAGGTAAATGTAAGAAAATCACACATTCAACAATAACAATAACATACAACTAACCAGATCATCAGTTTATAAAAGCCTTCATCCCACAGGAATTCCCTAGGGAAGAAAGGACAAATAGGGACAGGTATATAGACCTCAGTTGGCCAATATGAAATAAGATTGTCATGATTAAGCTGGAATTGAAGATTAGAAAAGACTTTACGGGTTAAACAGATTTCAAAGATGAAGATATTAATAGCAAAATTATTTCCAAGTTAAACAAATCAAGTTAAAGAACAACAAAGGTCTAACTACTGAAATGCAAAGGTAATTAATTCCTAAAGCGAAAAACTTTTATCATTGTGATGTACCCATCTTTTATTCGATAATTAATCTTTATTGCAAAAGCATCAATATTCTGAAGGACTAAAAACAACTATGTTGTTTCTCTATTACTAATGCTGATACAAACTTATTTTCTAAGCAACAAAAGATCACTATCCTACAAGGCTGCTATCAAGCAGTGAATGATGACTGAGTAATTGACTATGACTTGACATTATAAGACTAGTGTAACATATTACATAGATTGTTAGCTGAAAATATGACTTATGGAATTACATCACTTCAGAGAGAGGTTAGAATCATCGTAAATATCAAACACTAACAAATTATCAGCAGGTATAAAGGCAAACATGTACATTGGAGGCTCTTGGAAGTGCAATTCTTGACTGCCCATAGAAGTAGCCAATGCCACCAATTAAATTTGCTATAGCAACCTTACCAAAAAATGCCAGCTCAACAAAAAATGGCTAGCCGACTATGGAAGCTAAAAGACTTAACCCCATGTAAGTATAAAAAGGGAAATCCCTTGTAACGATAATATTTCATTACTAATATAGAGATGTAAGAGGATAAGATATCCTCAATGTGTATCAATTTACAACTTCTATCCAGTTAGAGAGACAAAAAAGAATGGGAAATCTTTAAAAAGATTAGAGTTGTATGCACACCTAGAAGCTACAAACTTTACATTATCCAACAAAGAAAACAAATAATTTTTTTGCTTATCTTCAAAGATTCTAGAATTTGACTATCTACCGAAAGTCAATCAAAGATGATCATATTTCTCTCTATTCTAAGAATCCAAAAAATGTACACAAGTGTCACAACTAATAATCAGAAAAAGATGACAATCCTCTAATTCAAAATGATAAACATAAGATGATATGACAAAGATGACACTCCTCTAATCTGCAAAAATAATCTGCAGATTGAAACCCAAATTCATTTCGATGTTGAGATTGATATAAACACGTGATTCTCTAACATGAATGTTGCAACTACTAAAGTATCAAGTGCCACTACACTCACAACATAAAAGAACAGGACAATCTTCCAAGTAGCATTTAAACTTAGTAGCATTTTCGACTAAATAGTCGATGACTGTCACATAGAGATATTCATCTCCTCAATGTGATCGAAGAAATTTAATCTTTATATCTAATGCATTCTCAACTTTCTCTCTAAACTCTTTGAATTTCTCAATGGTTTCGGGATTTATATTGTATTATAGATGTAGTTGTATCTAGAGTAATCATCCATGAAAGTCACAGAATACTCATAGCCACTCTATCTTGGACATTGATTAGTCCACATAAGTCAGTATGCACTAACTCTAGTGGCTCTGAAGCTCTATGTCATTTTTCCTTAAAAATCCTCTTGGTCATCTTATCTTCTATACATAGTTCATAGATTGAGGTTTTATGCTCAAAGAACTAAGATGCACATCTCTTACTAGTCTTTGGATCCTATTTAGATTAATGTGGTCCAGATTTAGATACCACATATACTTCTAGTAAGCTTGAGAAACGCTTCTTCTTTTAGGTGTACTACACGAACTATTATTTACTTCACTATCATGCAACATCAATCTTTTAGGATGAATAAAATTTAAGCCAAAAACCAATGTACCAAAACAATTGAATCTCTTATTTCTTTTAATGATTAAAATATTTAAAAAAATAAAATAAAAACCTTCCAAACCAAGGCAGGCAACAAAAAATAAGTTTCCTTGTATCTTCACTACATAAAGACAGTCTAACAAAGTAATACTACTAAAATCTTTAAAATAAAGAGTAACAATGTAAAATCGAGACAATTGGAACCTAGACATTCGTCCTAAGAACAAGTTGTAGTTCTCACTCACTTAGTCTCATGGTTTCCTAGAACACCTACAAAGAATAACATATGTGATTAGTGGTTGTGTAATCTACACACCAGGATCTGGTAGAACCATCAATTAAACATGAATCGATGGTAAAGAAAAATGCATTCTTGGTGCTTCGTTGCTAGGAAAGCCTCACAGTTTACTTTCTAATGGCCAGTCTTACCACAATGCTCTTGCCCTTGCTTTTTCCCTTTTTTTTTTATCAAACTCTCCTTTCTTAGAAACTGTCTTCTTCTTTATCTTATTGGGATTAGACTTAGGCCCAAGAGAACTAGAAGCTTGCGTCATATTCACGCTAGGCATGACCTTTTATTATATTCTCTGCCATCTGGAGCTATCTCATTAGCTCCATCAAAGTCTCTTATTCATAGCATAATTAACATTGGACTATTTGAATGAGTCTAATAGACATGCCAATATAATATCAGTATGTGTCCCTCCATCGGTTTCAGCCCCTATGGTATACATCTCGTTAAGATATATAATCACTTTTATTAAATGATCCCTAACAACATTTCATGGCTTCATCTTAGCATTCATGAGAGCCTTCATGGCTTCCCGCTTAGCTGGCCACCCTTGATTTCCAAACATTTCGGGGAGGTAAGCATAATCTCCTCAACTATGGACATGGATTGATGTTGTTGCTCCAACACATCGATCATAGTGGCTAATCTGTAGTAACACGTAAATTCATCCTTCCTATACCATGTTGAATATGCGTATGTATCCTATATAGAGGACTTTTTATTAGGAGCTGGAGGACAAGGCTCCATAAGAACAAACGTACTTCCCTTAGCTGATAAAACAATGTCTAGGTTACACTTTCATTTGACATAACTTGTGCCATCGAATTTATTTTTTTCAGAATTGATGTAAGTGAGCTATAAACGACATTTTTAAAAATAATGAGAAACTAATAAAAAACTAAATTATTATATGAAAATAGCAACTAAAAATAAACTTATAATGTAAGAAATAATATTAAAATTCTTATAAACATACTTATGCTTAGGCAGAACGCACATTTCAAATTTTATTAGGATACTCCAATCTATTACTATTATGCTATCAATACCTAGTAATCCTACTAATTTGGTATTTATACCTAGCAATTAACTTACGTTAAACTTAAATCTCTCAAAATATGTAATAAGAATTACTTAGGTGAGAAACTACAAAAATGAGTCAAGTGTAACATTATTTTACCCTAAGTGGAGAACTCCTACTTAGACAGGTTTTCCTTGTTATTCACTCATCAAGGCGTTCATTATGAAGATCATACTGTTACTATATGATGCTTCAGCTACCCTCATTTAGGTAGCTTCCAAGATTGAAGATGAGATACTCTAACACCTTTCTATGATATAATGATGGAGACCGTGGGTTTCGATAGAGAATCCCGCTCCCACTTGATTTTCTAAATAACTTGAGTTTTATTATCGTGGCTTACAAAGTGACATAGGTAACTGGGCTAACATAATCTTTCACAACCTACACCGCTTAGTCCACCATGCTTAACAAGTATTTAATTTAGGCTAATACAATTATTTGAATTCGCATCATCCTACAATTTGATTAGTCACTAACTAAATGTCGAGCAAGATTATTAAAATTAATATTGCATTTTTAAAAATGTAATAACATACTTCTAGGGTTAGTCCTTTTATGCCCCTAATCAACTATGTTTAATTTTATCATCATTATGCAATCACAAGCACTTGTCTTTTTAGAAATCTAAAGCACATGGTGTCCAAAGGTGATGTGCATAAAATAAACTATCATAACATGTTGGGCATAAAACATAATAAACAAAAATAACATGGTATAAAAGATAGATATCTAAAATTAACCCTAGTCTTTCATAACCCTAATCATATCTTAATTCAAAATGGAAAAACAGAATCGTCTGGATAAGAATAGATGTGATCCTTGGGCCCCGCAACCATCTATTGATTCTTGCCATCATCGACCTCACTGCTGATCAGTGTTGAAAATAACCACTGCCATAACTGACCACCCTTAGCCTCGATCATCAGTTGTCTGGGAGCTCCGTCATGATACTCTTGCAGGAGCCAACTTCTGCTGAGAAGCAGCAGTCACTGTTGCTATGCCACCCTATTATCTCGTTCGTTCTTTGATTTCCTCATTTGCGTCGATTCGATCCACCCAATTAAAATAGTTACATCATGAAAATGCTGACTTTCTTGAGGAAAGTTTCAAGAAACTACGAGAATTAAACACAAAATTATAAAGGAAAATAATCTCTTCATAGATTGTCCATTTAATTACATAAGGAACAAAATATACATACAATTAAACGGTTATGGGAGATCAAATAAAATATAATCATGCAAAAAGAAAGTTAGCACTCTACGAATACAATTGTCTGTATGGTATGTCGTTTTAACAATAGACATTTGATAAGAAGATCATAAACTGGGCTCTGATACCATTTAAAGGGATTGGCACGGCAAAAAAATTATCTTGATCCTAAAATTTTTAAACAATCTAATCTATGTTAGAACAAACATAAAAATCATACTCTTGATGCTTGAGTCTAAAAATGTGAAACTTTTACGTCAAGATAGGATCCTTAAACTATGTGTGAGCTTTTCCTCAATCTACGTGCCAAATCGTTGATACCGTGAGTAGTCATCATTTTACACACCGCCGTCGACCGTCGTGAGCAGCCATAAACGGCTGTCGCTAACATTCATGTATTGTCATGAACCACCTTGCATTACCGTGAACCATTGTGAATTAATACCTCAAGACCTTTCTCAATATTCCTCAGGTTGTCAACCAAATACTAGTAGGTGGGCAGTTGGAAGAAAATCTCACTTTTCATCCTCTCTAACTTTTTGTGAGGGAGACTAATTAAACTCTCTATGGTTTTCTTTTCTCTCACTATTAGTGGGAAAAGGCTTCTACCTAATCTCTAAGAGAAACTTCATATTTATAGTAAAATCTAAAGGTCAGGATTGGTTGAAAATTGTTTCAATTCAAACTAATTAATAATTTTCATCACTAAAATTAGGACTGACTTGGTGAACTACTATTTATTACCATTACGACAATGGACTGCAAGGATAAAATTATTCACAGCTAAATAATTACTAAAATCTACCGACCTAACCCGTGATTGGATTATTAATCATCAATTACAATTTATTCAAGCATAAAATTATAGTTGAACTCCATTTGTACTTTATATTACTCAATTTAATTCTTCTCAACCTATTCTTCATTACGTTTTCACCCTCCATAATATAACAGCTTGTATTAGATAAATATCTATCTAACTATTATATACACCTCATCTTAAGTTCAAATCTCATTCTATTGATCAACTATGATAATTTCCATACTTGATACCTTAAGTAAATTTATTAATTCTCTAAAAATCTATTAGAGATATACTAAGCTCTTAGTTTACTATGATCACATAAATGGATTCTATTAAGGGGTACTAAGTCACTTACATAAAAGTGTTTATGGACTCTACTATTGAGAATGTGCATCCTTATACCTAGCAATTCTTTCATCCAACGTTCAGATATACTACAGTCTCAACCATAGTAGATCAGGATAACTTAACTATTAAATACTTAGTCTATTAAATTCAATCCAAATGCACTAGCACATTAACCAAGTACTTCCCTACATAATGAATAGTAAATTTTCAATTCATAAAGAACTTTGGTTAATACTCTGTTCCCATTGAGCTAAACTATACAGGACCCATAAACAAAGTTATATCACGACTGTGGAATTTTTACAGAATGTATTACATAAATAAGAATAAATCATTTATTATTTATCCGAATTAAATGTATCGATAAGATCATGGTTACATGAATATTTTGAATCCAATCATGATCGTCTCATGAGATGGTGTTCTAAGAATTATCACGCATAAGAGAGAAGCAAAGAGAATAGTTCACTTCTCCATGTTCCCTATTTCTCATGTATTGACATCGTAGTGGGATTCTAAAAGTGAGTGTGTGATAACTGAAATTTAGATAGAGAAGAAAGATGAAGAAGAAAGAAGAGAGAGAGAAAATGATTAAAGCTTCAATCGATTTGTATTATGTCATTCCTTAGATTACATCATTGAAAAGTACATACTTAAAGAGAAAACAAAGCATGATTAAAGGTAACTAATAAATGATTAAATGCGTCTTGCAACTAAATGCAAGAGAATAAAATTAGTGTCAGGCCATCACATGTTAGAGACCTTTCACTCAGTTAGGTTGCCCTTTAGATAGCAAGGGAGAATTTGCGATCCTAAATTGTAAGTATGTTTTTTCATAGGGATGGTGCAAAAGGAACAAGATGATTCTTGTTTTATAGTGTTATAGAGAATAAACTATTTGTTAGAACAGATGTTGTCTTCTTAGAAGATGACTATATTAAAAAATTCAGGTTTAGGAGCAGCATTATTTAGAAAGTGTTTGCTGATTCTGACACTAGCGTGTAGGGGTAAAGGACATTAGGTGAATGTAGGTTTACCAGTGGAAGAGAGGCATATACATGATGGTGGAAAACTTCAAAGCTAGGATTGTTGAGAAAGGATATAATAAAGAAGGGGGAATCGATAATTCTTAAGTCTATAAGAATATTGTTGTCCATTGTAGCTCATCTCAATTTTGAGATTTGGCAAATGGATGCCAAGACTGTATTTCTTAATGACAATCTTGAAGAGAATATCATTATGTCTCAGTTTGAGGGCTTTATTGCTAAAGGTTAGGAAAATATAGTTTATAAGTTAAATTGGTCTATTTATGGACTTAAGTAAGCTTCATGGTCATGTAACATCAAGTTTGATCAAGCAGTCAAGTCTTTTAGTTCTGATCAAAATCATAATAAATGATGTGTGTCCAAGAGAATGGAAGGATACACAAGAGTTTTCTTGGTTCTTTAAAATACATTCTCCTCATCGTGAATGATGAAGGTTAATGTCAAACTTATACTTGTGGCTTTCTAGTAAGTTTATTAAGAAGTACTTGGGAGAGGTACCATATATTCTTGGAATAAAGTTCATTCATGATCTAGGATCTAGAAAAATATGCTTATCCAATCGACTTATATAGATAATTTTTTAAAGAGGTTCATTATGCATGATTGAATTTAAGTTCAGCTGTCTTTTAAACATGGAATATATCTATTTGAGTATCAATGTCATAAGATGCAAGATGACATAGATAAAATGAAGATAGTTCCCTATAATTCTACAATGGGAAGTCTCATGTATGCAGTATTGTGTACCACACCACATATCAGACCAGCAAGCATGGTATATAGATATCAATCAAACCTAGGGAAAGAACACTGGGTAGATGTGAAGCATATACTCAAGTATCTTAAGAGAACGAGAGATTATATTCTTGCCTACCAAAGTGAGAGTCTCGAACCAATTAGGATACGAATTTATATTTTCAATTAGAGATACTTTAGGAAGTCTACCTAGGGTTGTGTTTACTCTAGGAGGAGTAGTTTGTTGAAGGAGTGTAAAATAATATTGTATTTTATGGTTACTGGATATGTGGCTGCTTCAGAAGCTACAAAGGAAGTCGTTGGATCGGCAAAGTCCTAGAAGAGTTAAAGATTAACATGATTGACGGAATCCCAATCACAATTCATTGTGATAACAGAGGAGTGATCACAATTCTTCTTGTAGGAGGAGCTCTAGGGTTAAATCCACCCCTCCAAATTCCAATGACCAACTTTGCTTCCTAGAATATTAGAGGTCTCAATAGTTCTCTAAAGCATGCTAAGGTTAGAAACATTTGTATAGATTATAAATTATGTATTTATTCACTGTTTGAAGCTAGAGTGAAAATAAAAGAAAGTTTAATTTTATCAAGAGAAATGTATTTGGTACTTGGCAATGCTTAGTTAATTACTCACATGCTAATAATGGTAGAATTTGGGTAGCCTGGGACCCTGCTATTGTTACTATTCTTGCTGTTGGCTTGAACCATCTGATCTCATCACGATATTGGAAGGTTCATTGTCCTTCTATGCTTTTGTCATTTATGATGCCAATGACCATTATATCCGCAAAATTTTATGGAATCACCTGACTTAGTTTCTAAAGTTAGTGCTACTCCTTGGGTCAAGATGGGGTATCTTAATGTTGTTAAGCACCATTCTAAACAAATTGAAGGACCCAAACCTCGGATGAAGGGATCAGTGTCTACAACCAGTGTATTGATATTATTGAAGTTGAAGATCTTTACCATGGTTGTTGTGGGTAAACTTAGATAAATAACAGGCATGGTGTGAGCACCACAATGAGCAAGATTGATAGAATTATGTATAGTGAGCATTAGCTCCCTTACTTTCCACAATCTATTGCTCGTTTCACCCTTATGACTCATTTTTCAATTATTCAACCATTTTATTTTACCAAGTTCAATGTTAGTCGGATTAGTCAACATTTATATGTTTCGATGCAACATAAGATGTTATTTGTAACAAGTAGTTTTGTTGGTTGGCTAATTGGTCACATTTTATTCATAAAATGGGTTGGATTTGAATGTCAATTTGCCTGCCCTTCTAAATTTGGATGTCAATTTCGCTAGAGCTCCCTTAAGTTTCAAGTTATTTGAATTTTGGGATGAGAGGGATGATTTTCCCCAATTTGTTTAGGCAGCTTGTATTGTACATGGTTATGGAAGTCATATGCGATATTTGTATAAGACGTTAAGGGCAACAATGCATGCTTTGAAGGCCCTTAACGGAACTCACTGGTTAGATATTTCTACAAGAGCCCTTGAAGCTAGACACAGTCTAGAGAAATTTCAGACTTCTCCCTTCTCCAACCCAATTGATTCTTTCACCAAATTATTTAACAAAATGCTCATCAAGATTTAGTTTCACTTAGGCTTGTAGAAGAGAATGTCCTAAAGCAAAAATATTGAGTTGGGTAGATTAGCCTTGGGGATAACAACATTACCTTCTTTCACATGCTCATCAAGATGAACCACATCAGATCAAGATTAATTCAACTCACTACTAACCAGGGAACCATTATCATCAATTAAGATTAATTCAGCTCACCATTGTCCTGCACTTCTCTAGCCTTCTTTGTTCCAATGGTGATGAGGAAAATATTTGATTTGTTAATTTTGGATAAGGTCTATCCTAAGAAGTTGTACTATGAGTACTATTGTTTACGTGGACAATTTGTGGCTTAGTTTGTCATCAAAGAAGCCATTTTCTCTTTTTGAGAATCTAAAGCCCCTCGTCTAGATGATTTCTCTTTAGGTTTCTTCAAAAAGTGGTGGAATGTCATAAGCAATGATGTCACAGAGGCATTTCTTGAATTCTTTCAATCGAGGACCATGCTTCACCAAGTTAGTCATACATCCATCTCCCTTATCCTTAAGCTTTCTAGGCCTCAAACTGTGCATGATTCTAGGCTTATATCTCTATGCAATTCGATTTGCAATGCATCTCTAAAGCGTTGGCCAACATAATTAAATATATGCTTCATGATGTGGTTACTGAAAACCAAGTTGCTTTTATGGTTACCAGAAGGATATCTAACAATATCATCCTCTCCTAAGAATTTATTAGGAACTACCATAGATCCTCTAGCACCTCCAAATGTGCAATCAATGTTCACCTTTTGAAAGCCTTTGATAGTGTGAGTAGTGACTTTGTTTTAAAGATCTTATATGTAAGTGGGTTGTTGCCTATATCTTTACTACCTTTTTCTTTGTCAACTTAAATGGAGAATTGTATGGTTACTTTAAGGAAGCTAAAGGTCTGAGTCAGGGTGAACCTATTTTCCCTTACCTATTTATGATGGTTATCGATTGGCATTCTCCATCATGCAGCATTTCTACATGGCTTCTACTACCATTGGAGATGTAAAGAGCTCAACATCGTCAGCCTTTGTTTTGCAGATGAGATCTTCATCTTCTCCAAAGAAGACCTGGGTTATGTCTCCCTAATTAAAGAAAGTCTTGAGCTATTCTATGCCATGTCTGGTCTACATTCTAACAATGTTAAAAGCCAAATTTTATTCTTAGAGTTTTTTCGCACACAAAGAAACTTTGCAAAAGCACTTTAGGTTTCTAGCCTAATTCTCCACTTGATCAAGAATAAATTCATTTTCACTATGAGATCCCCCATCAGATCGTTCTTTAGTTTGAAAGAAGTTTCTCAAAGCGAGGGATTGGTTTACCTCTAATTGCCAAGACTTGATTTGGGATGGTTCCTCAACTTCTCTAGGGTGTGACCCTTGGCACCATGTAGTTATCCTTCTAAATAGGTTTGGTGTAGGAGTTACTTGTGACCCTTGGCACCTTTTAGCTAACCTTTTGAACATGGTTGATAGAGGAGTTACATGGATACCAGTTAAAGCCTTACATCAAAGCTTGATTTGATCATCTAGAATGGATACTAGAACTAGATTCCAACCAATACTAAAGCTTGGGTTGGGATCAAGATGCGGAAGCCTACTTCTGTTCGATCCTACTCCATTTGTTTTTCCTGCAATGTATTGAATCATGTCGCTACAAGAAAAACCTCTTTGAGCGATAAACTTTTAGCCACGAAGTTAATTTCGTGGCTATAAGTGTCCTTTGGCGTCCAACATTTTTGTTGGTTGCCAAAGACCCATATATTTTACCTAGGAAAGAAGAAGAGAGGCGCGCCAAATTTTCCTTAGGTTTTTGTAGACAAATATTATAATTTTTCCTAAAGCTAAAAGGTATAGCTTTAGTGACAATAGAAGATATTGATCTGCGAAAGTAATACTTTTGCCTAAAGAATGACGCCGTTAAAGATAACAATAAATCATTCCCTCAGCTCCCCCACCTAGTGCGCAGTTCTTTCCTCTCACCTCACGAGCCCCTGTGAGCGACTTCGTTTCCCCTCCCCCACAAGCCCCCGCGAGCGACTTTGTTACCCCTCACCCTGGCAGCGAGCAGTCTTTGCATGTAGCCAATGATCTTGCCCATGAGTACTTTCTCCTTTAATCTTTGATTTCCCCATGATGTTTTTGTTTCTGGTTTTCTGAAAACGTTAAAGAGAAATTGAAAGTGCTTTCAAGGTCAAGCTTTCGGGCGATTCTTGGAAGGAAATCTTGAGGATCCTCTATGTTTTCTTGTATCTTTGTAAACTTTTCCATTTTTGTTTGCTTGAATTGTTTCTAACATCTGGGTTTGAATTTGTTCATTTTGGGCATCTTTTATGGGTTTTTGTAGATAATGTGTAGAAGAGAGAGGGATAAAGTAATATTGTTTGGTGGTTGTTCCTTGTACGACAGAATGTCATTATTTAACTAGCAATTCATGGGTTACATATAGTCAGGTTAGTAGTTGTAAGAAAATTTTAATATGTGAAGTCTTGAATCCATTTACTAGGCATGTGAGGTTTGCTATAATTGTCAAAGAAATGAAATGAAGAATGACAGAACTCCATTTGGTTTAACTTTGTTTGACACTTAGAAAACTAGGACATGCTAGATCAATCTTTTGTAACTAATGATACTTCACTTCTAGTTCTAATCATACTTTGACGAAATGCAATACATACCATCTACGGGAAAATTGTAAGTACAATTCTGTTTAGAATCATAAGTCATATATATCATCCAATCATTAGTGATTATGATATTTGATCTCACGTTTGGGTAAAGAAGGATGGTTGAGTCTAGAATTAGTTCTTGTTTACGTTAGTATTTGCTTTCTACTGAAGTTTGAGTTGTCATGCCTATCTGATGGGACCATTCTACTCAGTTTCACAAAAAATGGCTCAAAAAGACCAGTTGTCATGAGCAGTGGAGAGAATAACCAAGAAAAAATAGTGAAAATTTAATTGATGTGGTGGCATATAGGGGACATGATTACTCAAATTTAGTGAGTATATATGGCCCTCCAACACATGCCTTCCAAAGGCAAGCAGGGACCTCTTTTCTGTTGGATAATAGATGAGTATGAGTGTGGCAAGTAAATGCATTAAACTTTTGTCTCTTTAATATTATATC
The DNA here is from genome assembly GCA_003255025.1 of Datisca glomerata. Classification (NCBI taxonomy): domain Eukaryota; kingdom Viridiplantae; phylum Streptophyta; class Magnoliopsida; order Cucurbitales; family Datiscaceae; genus Datisca; species Datisca glomerata. The sequence continues at coordinate 190,763 of QANY01012330.1, forward strand.
TAAGACTCGTGGATAGATATTTTCTTAGAGTTATATTTCTATATCAGATGAATCATCCCTGGATTTCGTTTTCTTTTGTTACGTCTTTTTCCTGACTAACATGGATTCCACTTGTATCTTCCTCTCCTATTCATCAATTTTTTCTGTGTTGTTTATCTTAGAACTGCCCCATTTATTGCCAGTTGTCCTTGATTGATCATGCTTAGGAAGGCATTCAATAAAAGGGAGAACATAGGATAGAGCAAAGTGAGCCCTTCCAAGAAGTTCTTAGTTTTATTATACAACTATCACTATCATATTGGCTTCCTCTTGGCTTACTTAACGGATAAGGCAATATCCTTTTGGAAATAATCCATGTAAATTACACTCTCATAATTATTTGTCCAGCTTTACTTATTTAATGAACAAATTGCATTATGTGAGGATTTTTCTTGCATAATGGTTTTGTCATTCAAACTATAATTTTTCTTCCATATATTGTATTTGTTGGTGCTTTACATTTTCCTTATTTTATGGCAGTTGGGATGCTGCTAATTTCAGTTGCTAATTTAAGTGAAGTGGGTCATCTTATAAGATATATAAAAGTTCCTAAAAAACACATACATATGCATATACATATACAAATAATACATGCACGCCTATACACATTAATGTATGTATATATATACATGTACATATGTATGTGTAGACACATTATTTAGGTATGTATTTCTCATGTTGATGGTTGAATAAAATTATGTGTAATGTGATCAATTAGGGGAAGAGAAAGAAGATTTATGTGTAATGTGAACTATTAGCTTATGCCATGTATTTTGGTGCTAAAAAGGTGAAGATAGTGGCATTTTAAAGTACCTTTTGAAACAGCTTTGTCCTAATTTTATGCATTGGAGACAATATTTTTTTAACTCGCTTAATAATCATTATCATAATTAGAATGGACACCATTGAAAATTGAAATGTTTTATTTGCTTAGAGATATTTTGTTGAGAGTTTCTCTAAATAGTTATTTAATTTACAGAGTGACAAAATAGATAAGAGTTGGATAAAAATCCTAATAGATTGTCCAAGGAGTATATTGGTGATATTTCACAGTTTATGAGCATGGCCAGTAATTATCTCAATGTAGAGGAGAAAACTTATTGTCCATGTAAAAAATGTCTTAATTCAAGACAATTCTCTTTAATAGAAGTTAAAATGTATTTTTGCCAATATGGAATGGCATTGAGCTATGATCGTTAGGTGTTTCATGGTGAAAAGATACAAAAATATCACCATTCACCAAATATGGAGACGAATAATACTACATCTCACATTGCTGGTGATGATGATGTTGACGATGGTGATGAGATGATAGAAATGTTAGATAATAGCATGTGTGGTTTTGTTACGATGGAGGTGAATGGTGAACGAGTTGGACAGGATAATACTGATAGAATAAATCTAAATGCAGAGACGTTAGATAGATTTAATGATTTGTTTAGCGAAGTCGAAGCACAACTTTATCCCGGTTGTCAAAAGTATACTTCACTATCTTTTATTATGAAGTTGATACATATCAAAGTGCTTAATCATTGGAGCATAAGTAATTTGACCAATCTTGAAATTTTAAATGGTTTTCATCCAATAGGCTAAAAAATTCTAGCCTCTTACTATGAAGCCAAAAAAAATGAAGAGATTTAGGGTTGTGATATGACACCATTCATTCTTGTAAATATGATTGTGCTTTAATCTGGAATGAGAATGAAGGAAAAGACAAATGTCCTGAATGTGGTGAACCAAGATATAAAATGGATGACATGAAGGGTAAGAAAGTTCCCCAAAAAGTTTTGCGTCACTTTCCTGTTATACCCAGACTTCAGAGATTGTTCAAGTCAAAATACACATTGTTCGATATGAGATGGCTTGGAGAAATGTGTCAACGTTGAAGGTGTATTGAGAAATCCTACTGATTCAAAAGGTTGGAAGGATTTCAATAAGCAATATAGTTAGTTTGCAGAAGGTGCTCGAAATGTAAGATTAGGACTTGCAACAGATAGATTAATCCATTCAGAAATATGAGCAACTCATATAGCATGTGGCCAGTCATATTAGTACCTTATAACCTTCCTCCATGAAAGTGTATGAAATAACCGTTCTTTATGATGACGTTACTAATTTCTGGTCCAACATCACCCGCTATAGATATTGATGTGTATCTGCAGCCATTGATAGATGAGTTAAAACAACTATGGGATGGGATGCTCAAAAACCAATTCTCAATCATAAAACTCATTTATTACATTTTGATTATTTGACTAATTATTTCAATCATAAAACTCATTTATTATAGGCACGCTCAAAAACCAATTCTCAAAACCGTCAAAACCTTCTGTACAATCATAATGGAGGGAATGTATCTTTTCTTGATCATTGTCGATTTCATCAGGTGAATAAAAATATTGTTTCAGTACTCTTAATAATGTTTAGTATATTAATTAATGACTCAACTTTTGTTGCAATTTGGATAGGAATCTTCAACTGGGTAGCACCTACTCGTATTAAAATATTTTACAACACGTATTTCAGTGCTACAAAAGGTTGGCAAAATAATACGGCTCACGAAAAGATATGTGAGTAACCCCTCTTGAATATCTTCTGAATTGATGCCCTTTGTCTTGATAATAATGTCAGTTTCAACGTGGGTGTGAGGGGGGGTTGTTACTTTGTATCTAAGCGTATTAGATGATTTTTAAATATCTTCTGAATTGATGCTCCTTGTCTTAATAATAGTGTTAGTTTCGTGTGTGTGTGTGAGAGAGAGAGAGAAAGAGAGACAGAGAGAGAGAGGAAGGGGGGACGGAGAGCACCACGAGCATGGTGGAGAGAAAGACGTACAGACAAGGTAAAAGGCCGAGTTTGGTAGAAGCTATACGAATGAAAATGAATAGTAGAAGAGTAAGACTTATGGAAAAGGAAAATTTTGTAGAATAGACAAGTTTTAGGGGGTTGTTTTAAAAATAACAGTTTTTCAATAGTGTTAGATAAATAACATGTTTCATAATCTGTCAATAATTTTGTACTAAAATGACCCTATCTATATATGGTGTGTTTGATGATTTTTCGGGTATATCAGAGCTATGTAGATGATGTACCGATTTGGAAGATGCTAGAATTAAGGATGCAATTAATGCTTAGAATTTGAAATTTGATGATTTTTAGGGTACATCAGAGGTATATGAATAAAAAATTGACTTGAAAGATGCTAGAATTAAGGATGTAATTAATACTCAAAATTTAAAATTTGAAATATTTAATCTATATATGGCGTGGTTGATGATTTTCAGGTATATCATAGGTATATAGGTGATATATCGATTTGAAAGATGTTAGATTTAATGATGTAATTAATGCTAAAAATTTAAAATTTGAAATAGCTAATATATATGTAGATGATATACCAATAGATGCTAGAATTGAGGATGTAATTAATGCTCAAAATTTGAAATTTGAAATACCTAATCAATATATGATGTGTTTGATGATTTTTTCGGTATAGGAGAGGTAGATAGATGATATACCATTTGAAAGATGTTAAAAACTAAGGATATAATTAATACTCGAATTTTGAAATTTTAAATACATATCCTATATATGGTGTGTTTGATATTTTTTCGAATCAGAAGTATATAGTTGATATACCGATTTAAAATTTAATTTACGATAATCGTTCAACAAAGAAATATACTAAATTACCATAACCATTGAAATAAATTGATGGCTTTTCAAGTATATCAGAGGTATTGATAATATCATTAATTTGAAAAAAAAATTTCTTAACAAACTTTAGCTAATTTTAAGGAAAATATAATCATTATTAATTATATTCTAATTTAATAAAAAATCAGTAAAATAATATTTGAATTATATATCATTAATTAAATGGTCTCTCAAAATTATGAAATCTTTATATTCAAGGTTAAAATCGTCAAACTATAATTTCGTCAACAGATGGTTGATGACATGGCAAGAAAAATTATCTATTTACCTAAAGTTTGAAAAAAATTGTTATTTCTGAAATTGACTTTCAAAACTTGTCTATTTAGTATATTTTCTTTATGGAAACCTATTCATTTGGTTTCAAGTTAAAGGCTAAAGGATCCATCAAAGGCCCATATTTATTTCAACAAATCCAGAGTTCATTAATTGCCTCATCATGAATGCGGAAAAAATCTAGGCATTGAAGAGTGAACAATTACTCTAGTTCTAAATAAGTAAAAATTTGAAATAAAAATAATTAAAAAGTTCAGTTCGATCACTTCTTAAAATCTATGAGTGTTAGGAAAAGAGAAACTAAATTCTTTTAACTAACACAGTGAAAAAGGCAGGCGCTATAGGACAACGTCAAAAACACCTTTCTAGGCCACATCACCACAACAGACTAAGTATCATACTAAATAGTTAGAATTAAGCGCAAAAAATGATCGAACTGACGTAGCACAGCCAAAGGCCCAACCAAACTCTGCTATCAAATTGAAATTATTAACTCGATAACTCCTTACATCGTAGGTGTTAAGGAGAAGAGTTTTGAGGCCTTATACTAGCACAGAAGTGGCATTCCACCAAATGTCAAACAACATTCTAACACGTTCTCATAGACCATAACAAAGTAACTGAGCTAAGTAGCATACCAAATAATCTTAACTAAGCAGAACAAATAGTCGAACTAAAGTGGCACATCCAAAAGGCCAAGCACCAATTTTTTAATTACCAAATTGAAAAGTCTAGTCGGATCACTCTTAATATCTAGGAGTTAGGGAAAGAAGTATTGATGCTTTGTAACTAACACATAATGGGTATATGCAAGTGATATGTGACATCATTCCAACACACCCCCTAGAACACAACTTGACAATCGAACTAAGAGCATACCAGACGTAAGCTGAACAACACGACAAACAATATCAAAAAAATGTTATAAAAATAACCAAAATAAAGTGGAACAAATAGTAGAATTAAAGTTGCACAAGTAAATGCTCAACTAAACTCTGAAACTAAATTGAAAATCATAACCCATCACCCTTTAAAACTTTGGTGTCAAAGAGAGAAGTGTCATGGTCTTATAACTAGCACAAAACTAATATATTTAGCCCGTGTGAAGCAGACTTGAAACAAAAACCAAAGGTTTGTGCATAGATGATTAGCAAATGAACTTTTAAAAATGTACATAAAGACTAGACTAGCACTAAATGCCGTTTAGGCTAAGCCATACAAGCATCGCCAATTCACCATGCCTGGCCCCGCACGTACACACATACACAACAATTTGGGCGTGGATATGTTGGTGGGTCTTGACCTATTATTGATATGCCAACTACCAAGCTGTAGGCTGATAGCTGGTAGGCAGCAAGACAGTCACATGCTTTTGTATCAATATCTATCATCGTCCAAATAAAAAAATCAAAGGATTCCGAGATTTTATGGGTCCTAATTCCTAACAGAATAAATTATATAAATAATATAAGGTTTTTAGTTACTAAACGGCTTAAATTAAGGCACCTAACTAAAACTATTCTTCTTTGCTTAGATCATAATAAAATTTAAGTGAAAGTGAGATAATGAATTCAGAATTCAGAATTTTTCTATTGTTTTCAGTTTCAACAGTTAAAACAGGTGACACATATATGTAGGGGTGTAACCAGCACCCGGGTTTGATGAGCTCATTGGCTCGACCCCTATTTGAGTGTCGGTTATATTGTTCCAAGAGTTGGCACGTGTTACTGTAGTTCTTGAGTAGATATTCAAATGCAAGTTTGTTGTATAACAAATGCAACCAACTTCTTTCATCAATTGGCCGCCTCCCAAAATATAATTGTTACAACTCTATGAAAAAATAATGATCACAAATAGAAATTATATCTTTAGTGAAACTAAATTTTTCACATTTCATATAAGAAAATATCCATATGGTGTTTCAGTTTCAAGATTATGTCATTAAATTAAGTTCTATCCTAATAATTGAAAAGTCAGATACGTTTGTGGAGTAAGCTGCTGCGATTTAATAGGAGTTAATTGTTGAATCGAAATACCCGATTTTTAAGGGAGAAAAATTAGATGCCTCGTAATTACTGAATAGGAAACAAGTAGTGTTCATATCCTGGTAATTACTGAATATCCACGCCTGCATATGTGATATATGTAATCAAGTACTGAAATCTTTTAGATTATTAGTATGCTGTAATATATATAAAACTATTTATTTCCAAATCTGATGCCGTTGGTGACCCTAATGTAAGAAAAAAGAGTTTAAATGGGTATGTCTAATCATGCTATCTTTAGAATACAAGACTTTACATGTGTTTGGGACCATTAGTTTTGGTACTAATTGGACGCAAAATGCATGTGCACAAAATGTGTACGAAGGAGACCATTCTATTTTGTGATAACGGATATGAACCCACTTCCCCACATTATGAATGGATGGATAATAAATATGCCAAAATATATGTGGCTTCCATTTATCTCTTGAAGCATGCATTTTATCTACTTTCCTCATTTGTTTTTTTATTTTTCAATTATTCTTTTTTAGCCATAATATTTATTTTGTCTCTTCTTTTACTCATTTTATAGACGATTAAGTTATTTGAATATTTTCCTACAATTAGATTAATTCTGCATATGATGTCATATATAGTTGAGTTTTTTTTAATGAGAATATATAGTTGAGTGTACTACTCAAAAAGAGTAAATATTTAACAAATTCATTTGCTGCAATTAGTGACGGGGAGTCTTGTGTTGAGGACATGATTTTGGGCCAGTTATGGGACTGGTCCAGTTTAACACTTTAGTTAAGAAAATGACCAATTATTATACTGTATGTACATATTTACGTACTTTGTATCAATGTCTATCTCTTATATGCTATATACCTGCAACAATGACTTCATGAATCTTTTGGGGAAGAAATCTCCCTCACGTTAATAGCAAGGCTTATACGAAATAGGTCATTCTTGCAACAAGCTGGGCCATTTGCTAATTAAAAAATGACTTAATATCCCCATAATTTTTTCATATTTTCATCAACTCAGCTGTATCAGTTGCACTACGTCGAGTCATCAATGAATATTGTTTTTGGAGATTGAGATGCTTTTCTTTTTCATGCTCTACTATATGAGCAACTAACATATTCACGAGGATAGCGAAAAGCTTGATCTAATATTAACATGCATCATGTAAATAACATGGAAGGTGAATGACATATTTAGTGTTCGTTACGACACGTGAAAAATTTGTGGAATACAGTAAATACACTGAAGGGCGTGCGAATGCCGTAAGTGGAAGAAAGTCGATTAACAGAGTCTAAGGTAAATAGTTTCCGACAGGACATGTACGTGCGGACTGCACGAAAGTGAGCGAACTCGCCAGTAGGGGTGGCCGCCGAAAACTCATTGGCTATTTTTGTGCCCCAAGAATGAGGCACAGAATCACTGTGGGATATTCTTCCATAACCATAAAAAGGCTCAAAATTAGAGGTCGATTATATACGGCTATCGGGAAGTTCCTTAGTTAGGATATCTCATCCGAATATCGAAAGAATTTCTTAGTTAGGATATCTTATCCGAATATGGGCAAGGCTAAATTAACGAAAAGAAAAGCCGACAAAATATCTTTCAACATCACCACCCTATGTTGTTCAAGGCTTGCTAACCTCGTTTATAATTTTTATCATGTTTCATGTATTCTAAGGATGACGAATCGTTTCACAAACGTGTGTTAAGATTTTCAACCATTACAACTTTTTACTATTTTAGATGTATTATTTATGCCTTGATTGTTGTGCACTTAAAATGCATGTTTTTTTTGTGCAAAAGATGGGTCGGATGAGGGGTTGGCTCCACCACAATGAAGTCCTCCCCCTATTGCACCAATGTTGGGGTTGAAGATTGATGTACTATATAACTAGTAGCAATTGAGAGACCGAGCAGGAGAGAGAGATTGAAAGAAAGAGAGAGGGGGGAGAGGGATCGAGGGAGAGAGAGGGAGAGAGATGGGGGAGGGAGAGAGAGGTTTGATTGGTTACCAAGAAATGTGATAATGGCTTCAACAGAAGAGGGAAAACAAAACACTAATAAATCAAGGACAAGAGGGCTCCAAATTCCACATTTTTAGACCCATTTATTATTCATATTAAGACCAATGCAAAAATGTGAGATCCCATCAAACGAACCGTCCAGATATATGAGATAGTGGACCATACCATAAGTAGGGTCATCAAAACCACCCACCACAGATCATCTCCATGGTGCCAGCAAAATAAAGAAAAAAAAAAGAAAGGAGAGAGGGAATGATCCACCTGTTTGTCAGTGACATTTTACACTGGCTTGGCCGATAACCAGCATCCTGACCCACCACCTGAGCCAACACCTGGTACTGATAAGGCCTGGACCCCACCTTCCTATTACCATCTTTTTCTCTCTAAAAAAAAATCTTAATGATTGATGTGGTAAAAATTGAGATATTCATGGCAGCGATTAAGCAGTGTCTAATCTCGATTTCAATAATGCATCTCTTCTTACACTGTTTCATCCAAAAATTTCAACTACAGAACCTGAATTGTCATTACTCATAAATAATTAGAGATAGAGATAGTGACAGACCAAAATGCTAATTAGGTAGGAGACTTACCATAGCATGCATATATGTCATTTTCATCAACATGACAAGGCAAAAAAAAATTAAAAACAATTACGACATAGTAGACAAGATTTAGGGAAATTACTGCACAAAACAATCATGATAATGGGTAGTGTGTAGTAAAAAAAATTAAAACAAAAAACCCAAATTAGACTTTTCAACGAAATCCTTCAATCCTTCTTGTTAAAAAAACATTTCTTCCCCAAACCCTAACACCCCTTCTTCCCCCATTATTAATCACACAAAAAAATTTAATTTAGCAAATTACATTAAAAAAAACCCTCAAAATTCTCAAGAATTAATGATCAAACCTTTTTTCACGTGTGTGAACACATCAAACTACAAACATGCGTGAGAAAATGATCCATTCATCATCTCTACGAGTGGTGAGTTGTGGTGTCGTGCCGATCATCGTCTCCGTTTCCTCCACCACCACCGCCGTGATGAGAGTGAGTATGGTTCCCACTCGCTTGCGATTCTAACATGCCCGAGTTTGACAAGGGACGATACGGATTTAGACCTGTAAGCATGTTTAAGTGAGCGTCACTTGTACCGCCACTGCCACCACCTGTATTGGCTGTAGCTGACCCCAGTTGTTGGCCAGGCAATAATGCGACAGGGGTAGGAAAGTTCATAAAATGTAACCCACTAGACATGGTCCCCCTATACAAAGCACTATTATTAACGGAAGGAAAAGTCCATATTGGGTCTCCACCCATTACTTGGTTATTTGAATTAGTGAGCATCCAAAAATTCGCCGGAATATGAGCACCATGGCTCGCCGGGACGGCCCCTGTCGTCGATTGTAATAAATATCCGCCCATTTGATGCTGTGATGACAAGTCTTGCTCCGACCTCCGCTTCCGTCCTATGCTCTCCTCCGCTTCAGACATCTCCAACGACGTGTCTCTCAGCTCCTGCTTCGCTTGTAGCATAGAACTCATGTTGTTGGACTGAAAATTTAGCAGCGTCGAAGTACTTTCTGGCGATAAACCAATTCCGGGAAATAGGGTTCTTCTGGGTTGTTGAAGGGAGAAATTGGGATTGTAGTAAGATGATGATCTGAGCTGCGAAGGTACGGACATGCTAGAGCCGGAGCTTCGTAGTGAAATGTTGAGAGAAGTGAAGTTGGCGGGGATTGTGCCGGTGCCCGTGGCGGCGATCACAGCGGGCTCGGCTTGTTGAAGGAGCCACTCGATGGTTTCACCGTCTGACTTGTGGCCCAACTCGCGGGTGAGCTGGAAAACCCTAGCGGCACAGAGGGCGGGCATTCGGATACGGCGGCCACGGCCATCGACCTTGGTGTGGCGGTCTTTGGTTGAGGTTCGTTTGGGTGGGGGTTTCTTTGAAGGTTCGGTTGTGGAAACGGTTGCGGCGGTGGTTGTGGTAACTTGGAAAGCGGAATTTGAACGGGTAGAAGTGGAGGAAGGGTCGGCTGGGGAGATTGCTAAAGATGGGTAGGCGGAACTGGAGCAGGAAGCTTCATCGTCTTTCTTTTCTAGCAATTGGAATGGGAAAGTCGGACGGTTGTGATGCTGGTGATGGTGTTGATGGTGGTGGTGGTGGAGCTCATCGCCTCCTTCCATGATCGCATGGAAAAAATTACTACAATCTCCTCAATGCTTTTTTTATAATTTAAAATTTGTTGATGATCTTCCAACTATCAAGTTTCTCCTACTTTTGTTTTTTTTTTCCATTTCCACTATTGTGGGATGGAGCTTGTATCAGAGAATTGATGTGTTAGTGTAGCAGTGGAGAGAGAGTTAAAGAAAGAGAGTTAGAGAGAGAGAGAGGGGATAAGGAGGAGGGCAAACTTTAAGCAACAAAGATAATGAGTGGGAATTATATGGGTGAGCTTTTAAAAAAGCAAAATAAATAAATAAATAAAGAACAAAAATAGGAAAAACAAATTGAATGCTTTGCTTTGCTTTGTTGTTGTTATTATTATGCTGAGAATTATTATTGTTATTTTTTTTAAATTCTTTTTAGTGAGGAAAAAAACGCAGATTTTTTTATGAGGTGAAATCAGGGTTTCCTTTTTATTGTGGTTGGACAGACAGAGCCTTTGGTTCAGACTCCACGTGAGGTGCTTTTTTTAAAAAAAATTAGTGAATGATCATTCAATCCATAAAGACAATGAGGGTAGCATATGTGGGACCCAATAGCAAGTCAAAAAATTTAGAGATTTGGAAAGGAAAGATTATTAAGTGGGACCCATCTCATTCAAGTAATGATTTTCGTTTTGCCTTTGGCCTCTGCCTTTTGTTCTGCACCTTTGCTGTGATGGACTTTGGGATTCCCTCAAAGCACTTCCCTTTTCCCTTTGGGCCTTCATTTTCTTTTAGAATTAGGGCAACCGCACCACTCTCCCTTTTTTTCTTGCCATTTAGGTACTAATGTGTAGAAATATAAATAAATTTATTACAGATTTAAAATATGTATTGTTAGTTTTTTTTAAGATATATGTAGTGTAATTCAATATAATACAATCTAATAATATATTGAGTGTAACTATTAACTGTTCATGTGACATATTATTATTTGAGAACATGTCACTATTATCATTTCTTTTTATCGATTTACACATAATTATCTTTTATATGACATTTTATATAACATGGATTCATGTATAATTTATCTTTTCAAAAACCTCTAAAAAAATTACACAATTTTGATTTTCTTGTCTATCTAGGGGAAGATTATTCATTGTTATAGATACCCAAGGAAACTCACTAAAATTTTGAAATCGACTATGAAATGAGGCATCTTCTTAAAACAATTTCATCCGAACGCTAGCGCTTACACAATGGGATGATAGTCTCATAAGATAAGTCACTAATCTGCAAAATTGGTATAAGACACTACTAAAAAAATGGCCTTTTAGGATGACAATTACCCGTCATTTATCGCTATAGACGTCGAGGAATCCCCGTCGTCTATGTGAATGTCGTGTAATATTTTTTTACATTTCACGATGGTAGGTAAAGAAATATCGTCAAATGACATTTTTACAATGAGGGTCTTTTTAAAAAATGTCATTACATGTTAATCCTACCAAAACATCGTGTAATTTTTGTAGGCCGTCATCAATAGTAAAATGATTGCAACGATAGTTATATTTGACATCATGAGAAGTGCACGACAGTCGTGTATTATTACGATGATTTTACGTACCACCATCGTACAAGAAATTAACGTCGTCGTAAATCATTTTCCTTATTGCGACGTTTTATTTTCACCGTCGTGTTTAATGGCATGACCATCATGTGTTTTTGACATTATTACGACGCTTTTGATAACCACCATCGTACAAGAAAATAATATCATCTTAAATCATTGTCCTAATTACATTATAGATGAGAAAAACCATACTTAATTGAAAATGATCTAACATTAAGATTTTCATATATTTTTTCAACTCTACAATACATAACAAAAGTCAGAAACTCCATTGGGGAAGTCTAGTATACTTATCTAGATATCTACAATACAATCATTGAGAAATAAAAATTCTCATAAAGTGATAAATTGAAACTCTTGTCATTTTACAGACAGTCTTCTATGGCTCTTCCAGTTCCTTCCAAGTTCTTTCTTTGCTATAGTTGTCCAACTTGCAGAATAAAAATTATTCTATTAGTTGATATAGCATCACAGTAGTATTAACCTCAGCTCAAAGGCACAATGCACTGCCATCCTTGAAATAACCAATTCCAACCTTAATTAACTTATGTCTAAGCTTAATTTCATATTGAGTTTGATTATTTGAGTTTCCAACCAAAGGGTTTATAAGGTGAACACATATGTCTAAACTACTCAGAAAGTAGTTTAATTTACACGATTCAATATTCCTGTATTTTCGATTCAAATACTCATGTATCGTTCAAATCATTTCCATTAAACTAAATCTTTTCAAACGTTAATCTAACTTGTATTTCAATAAAGATGGCCAATCAGTAATGAAAAATAAATATTAAGTATACTTAAATGAAATGCTAAAGAGATTATAGCAACATAAACTTCATTAACAAGATAAAGCAATATCCAGGTTCATTACCATACTAGCTTTGAGTATTTAGCTCATAGAGAACTTAAGAACAAAAAGGAAACATCACATCACTACAACAAAAAAGGGTTTAGATGACAGTGAAAACCCGTTATCAAAATTCTTTAATGACGAGCAAGTGACTGTCATCTATCGGGTTGTCATCTAAACTCATTTTACTAAAAACCATCATCAAAATGACACTTTTGATGACAGGGACTCTTCGTTACTATATGTTCCACAAAACACTTTTAATGACAGGGATTGGTCATCATTATAGGTGCCACAAAAATACATTTCATGACTGAGAACCCCCCGTCATTAAATGATCATTTTTTTTAAAACAACTGTCATGAAAAGGCAAAAACCTGCCTTCCCATGACGGTTTTTCATTAATATTATTGAAGAGCTAAACACAATAAAACTAAGCTATAATACTCATTGTTCTAGAAGGCAAATTATTTTGTTACATGCTACATGAAAAATTCCTATTATATAGGAAAACAAAATTGAATTAATGAAAAGAAATGACAAAATACAATCCTTATTAGCATCATCTACCCACCCAAAAACAACAAAACTATAAAACCCAATTTATTAATTCTCTCCAAAAGAAATGAAAATGTTGTTCTCAATCAGTAAAAATGGAAGAGTATCAAAATGCGTAGTAGACTCAGTAAATTATATATAAAAACCTAAACATAAATGGTGTCTGGTTGAGCTGTGGCTTTGAGGAGATAATCAGTGTCCCAATAGATGGCTTCTTTTTCATCCTAAAGCTCACCTTTCATTATCCCACCAAACTCAATCACGAATGGAAATCCAAACTTCACATTGCCCCCTGCATCATAGTACCCACCCACCAAATCGACCTACATTTTTCATATCAAACTAAAAAATCAGCCAAAAAAAAAACTATAGAAATGTCATTTCACTATGAAACTTAAAATTCAGCAAAACCCGTTTCCCATTTTTCAGACTAAGTACAAAATCGAAAAGCTAAACTATAGGAATGCCATTTCCAATATCAAGCTAAAAAATCAGCAAAACCCACTCACATTTGGTACACTAAGAACAAACTCAAAAGAAACAAAGAAATAAGCTGCATAACCATCTGATAGACTTGAGTCTCTCCTCCAATTGACTCGTTGGTTAGGAGGAAGTTTTCCTGAACTTTGGCCTTCAAATAAAAGGATTAATTTGGTAAAAGCATCTCTGTAGTTGTGATGAGCAAAGCGGGGACGGTGGAAATGGTGGAGGGCTTTGTGGGATGAAAATGGTAGGCATTGCTTAGAGGGTTGAAGCTTAAGAATAGGGTCAGAAATGTGAAAGAAGAAAGAGAAAGAGCTATGGTCGAAATGGACTGTGCAATACTAATAATCAAACCCAACTAACCAACTAACATCAGGCTGGTAGCCACAGTGGGAGAAGAGAAGCCTTGCTCTGCCTCTATATTTATAAAGCAAAAAGTTGCCTCTATAACATCTTGCTTTGATTATAATCTTAATTTAATCCATATCCTCCAACAACTTCATGTTCCTTTTAACTAATTAGAAATTACTTCTTGAAGAAACTAAATAGAAAATTAATGAACATTGGAAATAGTAAGGAGCATGATTTGATCGTCTTGGATTGTAGAAAAAAATGCAAAAGGACCAACCTTGTTGTTTTGAAACTTCCCACCAACTCCATTTGATCCATAATTCATTACATTTTTGCCGTCGTTGCAACAGAAGGAAGCATATATGTATAAGGAATCAGAATACCATGAAAACTAGAGAAGAAAACACCTAAAAATTTTCAAATTTGAAGTAAACTTGTTGCGCATAAAATTTAGCATAATGGTTGCAGATACAATCTAATCTAATATAAGATACTTTTTTTCTTTTCTTTTTTAAATTAGGACAGATAAGCTACAATATAGAGTTATCTATTATAACCGTGCATGCAATTTACGGTAAATAATATTCTCAACAACAAAGATGCACCATGATATGGAAATGGAGAACTCATTGGCTGGGAGTAATGAGGGTCCTCAGCTAGCCTAGATACAATTAAATCAATTGTCCGCATTTGTTCATCTAGAGTTCTAGTTAGTGTGACTAGCCTATCACTCAACCCAAACTATTAGTATCTTGAGGAGATATCTTAGTACCTGCATAAGACTCCACTATAAATGACCTGCAAAATCAAACAGAGAAATTAACAACCACCTTGGATTTCATTCAATAAAGCAAATATGTTAACAAATAAAAAGTAAGAAAAAATAAAAGTCCAACTGATATGATCTTTAGTAAATATATAATCAAAGGAAGAAAGCTCAAAGGGCCAAATCCTCATATAAAGATGCTCTATTAAAGCCAAAAAAGGCTGGACTGCTGCATGATTGCATTGAGAAAAACTATGAGCACTTACATTTCGAGAGTCTGAACATCATACACCCTAATAGTTACATCCACAAAACCAGCAGCAAGATTGCCCATGAACTTGAGAGGATGACTGCAAATAACCAGAAATAATCAAGAGTCTGCTATAGAGCAGAGCAGGTGTTCCGATCAATTATTAGCCAAAAAGGGCTACTCTCAAAACCACAGCTAAGCGGTCTGCCAATTTTGGTTCATTCCTATTTGTAGTGCAACATGTTTCCCAATAGTAACTAGTAATATATGAGAGAAAATGTGAGTCAAGTCCATCAAGACTCTTGTATTGCAGCAGTTCTGTAATATAACTCAAAATAAATAGAAAAGATAAAAACAAACTAATGCTGATATGCTACAGTCCGACGATGAGGGAAAAGATTTGACAAGCTGCTCCTTATCCAGATCCCATAGCATAATTGATGATATCTCACCGGAAGCATACTGATAAGCGAAATTGAAGAAATTCTTATGATCAGTAACATTAAAGAAATTAACAGATTTTGTAAACAAACAAGCCTGAAATAACTAAAAAATACATCTTAAAGTCTAAAAATTTAACAACTCAATGAAAAGACATATAAGATACCCAGATTGTTGTTGCTAGTCTATAACAGCATTTAAGCTTCACACGCCAGGCTTATGTCCTTGGATTGAAGACAACGCAGTAACAAGCTTTTGTTTACCCTTTAGAGTATAATCTTTCCAAATTTGGATGTTCCCAACGCCTAAAAAGTTAAACAAAGCTTAAAGAACTAACTCTTGAATCTTATGTTTACAGTGACGAACATTATGACCAAGAAACTAAATCAAATACAGCTATATATAAAAACATTACATGAAGCAGCCAAAAGCAAACTGTCATCAAGTTCATTCACAAGGCAGAGCTTAAAAATTCTTTTTTCAGGAAAATCATGATTATCAAAACTGTTGACGAGGGCAGGTTCAACATAATTCCATACTCTAGAGAGAAACACATGACAAAAATTTAATAAGAGAAAGAAAACCTTATTGGAAAAGGAATCCCTAAAACAGATACAGAAAAAAATATACGCATTGTGCAAAACCATTCAACGTGCCTATAACACAATAAGATTTGCCATTAAAACAAGAAAATCCAGAATGCCTGATTCTTATCCATACAAACATAAATTTCTTACAGAAATACTAAGTAAAAGTGTAAACAACTCAACGAATCAATATATAGATTTTGTATTAAGCCATTTAGCATGCTTATAACATAATAAGAACGGCCATTGAAATAAGAAAATCTCGCATTACCTAATTCTTTCAGATAGTTCTTGTGCCCGTTTCAGACCTTGCATCCCAGCTGGCAATGAGGTTGTTATTAAGCTTACTAATAGTTGACAGACAATTTCAAAGGAAAAATGAGTGGTTACTCAGCCTATTTCATTAACCAGAAAATGAGGAGAATGGTTAAGGCATAAGATATAAGAAACATAATCTTTACAGTTTGATCATCAGATCTAGTAATTAGATAGGGTATATCACCATCGATAAAGTAGTCAGCAAAGTTTACTCCCTTGTGATGGCCATCCAATGTAAAATTAAGGCCAGGGACCGAAGATTCCATATCTGCCAAAGAACATATTATGCATGATGACAACAAGACAACTTAGAAAAATAAAATCTCCAACAAAGAACGTTAAAGATATTTTTAAAAGAAACTAAGAGTCTTAAGGTGAAAAAGGCAAAAAACCATACTCAATAACCAGTAATAGTGCTTAACATGAACATGAATCAAGTGAAATAAAGAACATTAAGCAAAACTAAATGTACCAGGAAAAGGATTACGGAGAGAGAGGGAGATTTTACTGACCGTGAGCTTCTTCTAGCAACGACGAGTTAGTGATTAAGAGGCTGGGAAAAGATCAAGACTCTTACCTAAATGATCGAAACTTTTCCCTTCACGTTCATAGGTAGAGGCTAGCCACCTCATTGTCTCGGTTTTGATTTCTCCATCTGGCTTGAAGACGATGACCTTCTTTTTCATCTCGCGACTAGGGCTTGTCAGTCGAAATAGAGAGAGAGAGAGAGAGAGAGAGAGGCTATATTTTCCAGATCTGAAAATGTAAAGGAATGAGGGAGAGAGAAACCCTAATCTCCATGGAGCCACTATCCTCTTCCGAAATAAAGAAAATGATTTAAGATTAAGGAATAGGGTTAAAAGGCATGGCATTTTTGTAAATAGGGAAAATTTACAAGTAACTTGTCAATAAAAAAATCACTAGCGCCTCTTTCTTTGACCGACAAAAAATGTCAATAAGCAAATCATTGTCATAATAGGTGAATGATCGATGACAGTTTATGAAATAACATTCATCTTATCTCAGAAAGTTAAAAATCTTCCATCACTGCCTCTTTTCCTTTGACAGAATTTACATAGCTATCACTGTAGTATATATGGGGTGCATCTAAGGCCAAAATTGTAGTAGTGCATTTCCATATTTCTCAGCAGACTAAGAACTAAAATGAATATAACTCAGAGAACAAATGAAGCTAAAACAAGTGAGAGAGAAGAAGAATAAATGAATATTCTTTGGCCTTATCTTCTTCCTTGCTTCTCTTCGTTCCTTTTCTGTGTTCTTCCTCTTCTTTCCTTCTGCGTAGTGTCCCCTTCGTACAATGCAATGTCGGCTCCTTCTTCAAAAATCTTTTCCAAAAAGGTGTACTTCCAATAAATAGGGGCCTTGAGATGGGTTTCATTTTTGCACAAGGACGCGTGTCGAGCTCCAATTCTATGGTGGACCACAAGCGCATGCGTTGATGATACCTCGAATAACGGTTCTTGAGCACAAGCCGTCTTTCTTTGCTTTTCACCGCCAGCTGGACTACACAAAAAAACTGTCGCTAAGCTTGCATCAACGCTGCTATATTTATAACAGAGAAAAGAAATGCTATAGCTTTCCTTTAAATTTCAAACTTGCAAGGGGTCCTGCACAGAAGAAACACTAATGCATAAAAGTGCTCATAAAACTAACTAAGACGTCAATAACTAAGATTTTAAGAAATAAAATACTAAATCCTCCTAAGATAATCAATAATTAAGGATTAGAAATGCCAAGATACCTCTAAAATCTTAGAGTTATCACACCCTCAAACTTAAATCAGTACTCGTCTTCGAGTGATGTAGACCTAAAGTAAAAGCACACGAATCTCAATAAACTACCTACCCTAGACTTAACCAATCCTGCATCTCAAAGAAAGCTAAAATTTCAATCATACCAACCAACTTGTTCAACACTTACGTGAACAAAAGATCAAAAGAAATTTTATTTTCAACATGCTGAAATAAGATGCTGCCTAATTCCCTTTAGTGTGTGTACTAGAACTTAGAATTGCTTATTCATAATACTTAGGACAACTTAAACCCATATCACTACTCAATTATGCACTCTAATCAGCAATCCTATCTCAACTAGAAACGTCATGCATAAAGAAGATTACAATTCAAAAGGGGATAAATAAATTACATGAAGTAAAAGGGAATACCGAGCTGCAATTCTTTATTGATTTGGCTTCTTTTTCTCTTTTTTTGGAGAAAAGGGTTAGAATACCTCTTATGTTTCACTGCCTTTTGCTTGAATGACAATATTAGTGATGAAGGCACCCGATTACTCAGTAATATAATAACCAAAGCTGCTAACTCTTTGCTTGCTATTTCTTTTTATTGCTGTAGCAAGCTCATGTCTCTAGCTACCTTCTGACATGAATGGCAACACTTATGGTGAAAGCACCCTGTTACTCAGCAGCCTAATATAGAGGAGTTTTTCTAACATTTTTATTCTTACAATTTTTCTTTAAAGTCAAGATTTTTAAGCAGCAAACTTACATAATCACAAAGGTTAACAAAAATTCCCTCCCCCAAACTTGAATTATGCTATTAATGACAATTGCAAAATTGGTTCCTAGAAGATTTAGGCACCTAACTATAGTATTAAGCCTCACTCAAGGTTAAGTCACCCTAAACTTTCAAAAACAGCTAACTCTACTTCTAAGTGCAAAAGATAGGAAACTAGCCTACAGACTCTTAACTCAACAGGCTTTGCAAGTTATTTTATTCCCTTCTTTATAGCACTTTTATATTATTTTTCTTAAGAAAAATTGAACAGTAATGGCCAATAAATTATAAAAAAAATCTTGTAGTAAAAATGCACAATTAACTACTTAAAGACTTCGACAGAAAATTTTTAGATATTCAAACAAAAAGAAGGGCATAGCCCCCCCACCCCCCAACAAACTCATGAATGGAAGTGTCCTCACTGTCACCAACAGAAATATAACCCCAAAAAAAACTTCCAGAGTTTGACTAAACCATAAATGACATAAAAAATCACCAAAGCAGCCAACAGAAAAACGCAAGATAAATAAAGGGGATAGGAAAGGTACTCCCTTTACTACAGTAGGATGCTGCAGCAGACTAGTAGCTTTCACTACTTGGTGGAGCTTCTTAGGCCACCCCTTCCTTTGAGGCAACTTTTAAATCTGAAAGCTTCTTCTTTACAGATTTAATTTCTTCTTCCAACTTTTCTTCCAAGGCCTACTCTTTAACATCAATCTTGAGTTTTTTCTTTGCGCTCATTGAGGAACCAGATGCAACAACTTCTTTATTCTTTTCCACAAATTTACCTTTCCTTTTTGTCATTTTAGGTGATTTTGCTTTTTCAACTTTTTCCTTCTCCGGGTTTGGGGTAAATAACTTTCTTTTTCCCTTAGCTTTTTTCTTTTTACGGGCCGACTCTGGTGATGGGTTGGTTCAACCTCTTCTGCACTCTCTACTTCATCATCCTCATCTTCTTCACTTTCCTCTCTCTCTTTCTCAAAACTAACTTTTTACCCCTCATTTTCACTTTCTTTTCCCTCCTCCTTTTCTTCCATTCTAACTCCCTCTTCAGCATGCTTTTCAACCTTAACCTATGTCTCATCTTCTTCTCTGGCTTCATTCTCTTCCTCATCGTTTTCAAGTTCTTATTCCTCTTCCTGTTCAGCCTCAAACTCTTCAACCTTCTCAGCCTCCTCTTCTTCATTTTCTTTAGTTTTCTAGAGTTAAAGAAATTACATCTGGAAAAGGGTGAAGGGTCCAAGTTGGCTTTGTAAAATTTTTTGGAGGCTTTTCTAAATTTCCCTATCTCTAACCTTCACGTACTCCTAGTAGGCATAATGTTGCATCTCCAAATGCTAAAGCAATTGAATTAATTTGTTATGCTCAGCTTCTTGTTGCTTCATTTTATCATATAGGGTGCAGAGCATCAAGTTAATGTCCGTGGTGTCAAAATGTACTTGAGCACTTATAGGCTATGAGGAAGATGGGTCTGTAGACTCCACTGGTTCCTTGCTTTTCTCGACTACGAATCTGGCTATGGCAGTTAAAGTAATAGCTCCCCGATTGATCAATTTTTCTTGAGCGCTAAGATAGGGAACTAGATTAGCATGGCACAACTTAGTAATCAAGCATGGAAATAGCAGACAACCTATTTTCTTAGTTGCACAAATTCCAATTTCCTTACAAGAAATTCTACCAACATTTATACTTTTGCCAATAAACAAAGCATACAATAAAACTAGTTTCTCTTGAGTAACAATCTGGATATAGGAAGCAGGCATCATAGAGGTTCGAACAAAATGGTACCAAACTTTTACTCTTGGCTTCAAGGCTGACCTTAGACACATTTTCACTCCCTCGGATGAAACACTATGCCATTTGGTCCTAGACATACTCAACTCTTTTAGAATCTCATTAAGCTTACTATCATACATTTTCTCAGCTAAAATAGTATACTTATCATCAACATCATCGAGGTCAAAAACATACTTTATAGATTCATATGTAACAGCAACCAGAGTACCTCATAAACAGACATTTGTTTCCCTCATGTAGAAATTGGCGTAAAACTCTTTTACCAACGTAACAAAAATGTTATCGTAGTGAGAATAGAGCCTTTCCTATCTTTTTCCTCAGATAATTACAGTGATATCTTTGGGGAGACCCAACAAATGGGTAAGCTCCATCATGAAGCCCTTCTCTTCATGAAACTTCTTTGCTCGAACCTCTTCATACTTCTTTTCTGCTTCCTCACTAGAAAAATATTTTGAGGTGAGAAAGCACTTAGGCTGGCCTTTACTATTAGACTTACTCATTTTTACTTTTGAAGAAAGAAAAGATGGAACTTAAAATGCTTTGAGTTTTTGTAAAAATAGGGCTTTGCTCAAGTGCTTATAGAAGAAGAATGGGCTTTGCATTTGATTAGGTTGCATGAA
The DNA here is from genome assembly GCA_003255025.1 of Datisca glomerata. Taxonomy (NCBI): domain Eukaryota; kingdom Viridiplantae; phylum Streptophyta; class Magnoliopsida; order Cucurbitales; family Datiscaceae; genus Datisca; species Datisca glomerata. Next base: position 212,171 of record QANY01012330.1, read on the forward strand.
AAGAATGGTAAAGGGTTCTCCAAATTGAAAGGTGAAGGGACCTCTCCCGGGGCTGCCAGGTGTAGCTTTCCCCATAGTTGAATCTGAAAAAAATAAAATCAAAAGATATTTTTATCACTGACATATTTAGGGGGAATTCAAAATTTCATGAATTTAAAGCATTTCGTTAATTTTGGGCGCAGGTATTGGAAGGAATATTTGGGTGAGCTGGAATATTTCGTGCTATAGCTTCATTTTCCAAGCGTTGCAGTAGTTAATAGACCAATAAGTTCATGTCCTTTTGCCAACTGTCCTTGTGGTGGGACCCACTTAAGATTTCCTACTGTGACCAATTCGTACAATGCCTTTAAAAAATAAGATATTGTGATTAAATGAAATATTTAGCAAAGATATCTTACTTTAAAGAAGATATTCTACCTTTATAGTGAAGATAACAACTTAAAGAGAGAGATCTTTCTTCCTAAAATAAAATATCCTAACCTAGTATGCAATATTCTATCCTAATCACAAGAATAAACTATGATAATATAAAATTAACTAAAAATGGAATGAATTACTCCCTGGGCTGCCTCCCAATAGCACTTGATTTATAGGCTTTAGCCTAACTTGGGCTTCGCTCATCATGGATCATCAGCCTCATTTCCTAATAGTGTTTAACTCTCTGCCCATTTACTTTGAATTATTTTCCTATTTTCTCATCTAAAAGGTCCACAGCCACATAAGGATAAACCTTGATTAACTTGAAGGGTCCAGACCATCTTGACTTTAACTTTCCCAGAAATAGCCTCAATCTTGAATTAAACAGCAACACTTGGCACCCTGGTCTGAGTTGCTCGGTCCATAATCTTCTCGTCACCCTTAGTCTTTTCCTTGTACAATCTTGCACTTTCATAGGAGAACAACCTTAATTCGTCCAACTCATTTAACTACAAAGCCATTCTTTCTCCTGCCGCTTGTATCTATATTGAGCTTTTTGACAGCCCAAAAGGCCTTATGCTGTAGCTCTAGGGGTAGATGACATACTTTGCCAAAGACCTGCCTATAGGAAGATATTCCCAAAGGGGCTTATAGGTTATCCTATATGCCCACAATGCATCATCTAATCTTTATGGACCAATCTCTCCTTCTTAGATTAACCATTTGTTCCAAAATTATCTTGATCCCCCTATTTGATAACTCAACCTGCTCATTGGTTTGTGGCTAATATGTTCTAGCAATCTTATGCTTCACCTCATACTTGGCTAGAAGTCCTTCAAAAAACTTATTGCAAAAGTGAGTGCCCTCATCATTGATAATTTCTCGAGGGGTCCCAAATCGAGTAAAAATATTCTTCTAAATGAACTTGATCACTACTTTGGCATCATTAGTTAATAAGGCTACAACTTCAACCAACTTTGAAGCATAGTCTACTCCACAAGTATGTATAAGTTCTCAAATCAGGGGGAAATGATCCCATGAAATCTCTGCCCCAAACATCAAAAAGCTCAACCTCCAGGATGTTGTCAAGAGGTATCTCATGTCTTTGAGATACATCTCTTGTTCTTTGGTAGCTATCACATTTTTAGCCACCTCATGAGCATCTTTAAAAAGTGAGGGCCAAAAGTGTCCTGATTGTAACATCTTAGCATCTATTCTCAGCAGTCCAAAATGCCATCCATAAGACGAGGAGTAATTGCTACAATATACTCTGGTTTTCTTCCATTGGGACACACCTCATAAATATCTGATAAGGGCCTTGCTTGTAACAGATCATCCCAATAGTAAGCTTTAATTTGTTGGGAAGAACTCTACTTGCCAAGTAGTTGGCTATGTCAGCACACCGATGATCATTTGCTATTGAAATCGCCAGTAACTACTCGTCAGGCAAGGTTTCTACTATAGCTAAGTGTGCTATAGATTTGTCTCCTATTTCCAGCATAAGTGATATGCTAACTAATTCATAATTCCCTTCTTATCCTTGATCTCTAGGTCAAACTATTGTAACAACAAGATCCACCTAATTAATAAGATGAGGCTTGACATCTTTCTTTGAGATCATGTATTTAATAGCAGAGTGGTAGCTAAAAATAATTACTTTTGTACCAATGAGATATGCTCTAAATTTATCAAATGCAAAACAACAGCTAACAGCTCATTCTCAATAGTAGTGTAATTCAATTGGTCCTCAGATTGGGTTATACTTGCATAATAAATAGAATGGAAAACCTTACATTTTCTTTTCCCTAGTAATGCTCGCACACCATAATCACTGGCATCGCATAAAAGCTCAAATGGTAGTTCCATTCAAGTGCTACTATAACAGGTGCTGCGACTAATGCCTTTTTCAGCTTAAGAAAAGCATTCATCATACATTCATTAGAAAAATCAAAAGTCCTACTATTTTCTAAGAGCATGCACAAGAGTTTTGAAATTTTTGAAAAGTCTTTAATGAATCTTCTATGATATTTTCCCCAATTTAAAACCATATTAGTCTCTTCACATCTTTCTAGCACATTTTCATGATTAGATAGGCATTTTAAGTATGAGTCACCAAAAATAGAAAATTCATCCATAAATAGCTCCAAAGTTTCTTCCACCATGTCTGTGAATGTTGCCATCATGCACTTGTAGAATGTTGATGGAGCATTATACAATCCAATAGGCATCCTTTTGGAAGTAAAGGTTTCATAAAGGCATGTGAAGGTAGTCTTTTCTAGATCATCCGGAGTTATAGAATTTGATTGTAGCCCGAGTAGCCATCCACAAAACAATAGTACTCCTTACCAGCTAGTGTTTAAGCATTTGGTCAATAAAAGGTAGGGGAAATTGGTCTTTTCTGGTAGTTTTATTCAGATTTTTAATCCATACACACTCTCCATCCAGTTTTCATTCTTCTGGGAATCAATTCATTTATTTCATTCGCTATCATAGTGACTCTACCTTTCTTAGGCACATACTAAATAGGGCTAACCCATGAACTATCAGAAATGTGATAAATTATACATGCATCGAACCATTTGATGATCTCCTTCTTGATAACCTCCTCCATGATTGAAATCAGTCTTCTTTGCTGCTCTATGGAGTTGCTACATCCTTCCTCCAACAATATTTTATGCTTGAAGATTGAGGGGCTTATCCTTTTTATGCTTGTCATCTGCCAAATGATAGATCATTTATACCTCCATAGCACCTCAAACAATAATTTCTCATTCTCATTGCTTAGGGATGAGGAAATGATGATGGGGAGTATACTATTTTCACCCAAATAGGCATACTTCAAGTGTGTAGGGAGGGGCTTCAAATCAAGAGAGGGTGGTAATTCAATGGAAGGTAGTGGGGGTTTGAATGTTCCTTCAGATAACTACAATGACTCAATATGCTTACCATATCTGAAATTGTCCTACCTTGCATCCATCCATGTAACTTTTGCTTCATCCTCATCATTGCAGCCTTCATCTAGAATTTTCAAAGTTGACTATAACTGGGTTGCATTACCACTACTTATGCTCAACTTCTCCATCATTATGGAATCCATGACAAATACAACTACACATTCTTCTATCTCCTCATCTGGGTACTTCATGTCATTGACCCTCATTGTGAGCTTTCCTTTTTACACATCAATTACCGTCCTTCCTATAGATAGGAAGGGTCTTCCTAATATGATGGACACTTCTCCATCCGTCACATAATCTAGAATGATCAAATTAATTGGAAAAATGAGTTTGTCAACTTGCACCAAAACATCTTCTATCTTACCCTCTAGGTAGACATAAGACTTATCAGCTAATGATAGAGTGATAGTGGTTGGGCTTACTTCTCCTATTCCTAGATTTCTAAATATAGACAATGGCATGAGGTTAATACCAGCTCCTAAGTCACAAAGAGCTCTTCCACAATGAGTTTTCGCAATTAGACAGGGAATGGTGAAACTCCCTGGATCCTTCAACTTCGGGGGAATTTCTAAAATCATTTTGCACTCTTGGGTTAAGGCTATGATTTCAAACTATCCCAACATTCTTCTCTTAGTCAAAATATCATTCATGAACTTCACATAATTTGGCATTTACTGTAAAGCCTCTACCAAAGTTATATATTATATGCAACTGCTTTAATATGTCAAGGAATTTAACAAACTAGCCATCTGGCTTCTTCTCCTACAACTTTGAAAGAATGGAGGCAAAGGCCTTTCCACATCTTCTACTTGTTTTTCTACAGCCTTGGATGCTACAACAAGTGGTGCTACAGCAGAATGCTCAGCTACATCTTTACTCTGACTTGCTTATTTGGTTATGTCTTTAGTCTTATCTTCTTTTCCATCAACAACTTGAGCTGCCACGTTTCCACTACTCAAAGTATTGCTTTGTAGTGTTCCTTTCCTTCTCTTCTAGGGTTTTCAGTAATACATGTCAAGACTCCCTGAGGTTTTGAATTCAATGCATTGGCGAACTGTCTAACGTAATTCTCTAAATTTCTCAGAGATACTACTTGACTTTGGATCATTGTGGATTGGTTTTGAATTACTTATTCATTCTTCATGATGCATTCTTTCAGGAGATATTCTAAAGTACAATATTGCCTAAATGTTGCTTACTTCTGCCTTTGTGCTTGCTGGGAAAAACCAGAAGGATATGCTGGTCTGTTCTGTGTATTTGAGGGGCCTGCACTTTGATTGTTCCAATAGGGATTAGAGTGCTGCCTCTAAGCAGGATCATACGTATTTGAGTAAGGGTTGTTATTGTTATTTCTGTTGAAATTCCCTACATAATTGATAGATGCTGGATTTTTAGGGCAGCTTTAAAATAAATGTTTTTCACCATAGTAAACACATGAGACTTATGCCACTTGATTCATAGCTTGCTTCACACCATGGTTTTAATTCAGAACTATTGGAGGGGCCATACTGAGATTCTTGATCATGTTTGTCAAGGAAGAAACTTAAGCTGTCAAGGCTGTCATTGCATCTAACTCATGAGTTCCTGCAACTCTCTTACTTGCTATAGGAGCTGCTACACTAGCCGTTAGTCATTGGTAGTTGTTACTTACAATTCGTTCCAGAATCTCACAAGCCTCATTATAAGGCTTAGAAAAAATATTTCCATGTGTTGAAGCGTCTACCACCAACCTTGTAGAGAAATTCAGTCTATTATAAAAAGGTCTCCATTTATATGCAATGAGGAATTCCATGATGTGGACATTTCCTTGAATCTCTCCCATGCTTCATATAGGGATTCATCCTCCAATTGATGGAATGAGATAATCTTATTTCTCAACTTGACATTCTTAGTGGAAGGGAAATATTTCATAAAAAAAAAATTAGGCAAGGTCATTCCAATTACTGATAGAATTTGGATGCAGTGAATTGAGCCATGCTCTACCTTGTCTCTTAAAGAATAAAGAAACAACCTCATCTTTAATGCATATTTAGAAGCTCTAGGTATTTTAAAAGCATCACTCACCTGCATAAACAAGTTTTAAATGTAGGTGAGGGTCTTCAGAGGGCATTCCATTGAATTACCCTACTGTTTGTAACATCTAGAACATCACAAGCTTTAATTCAATTTTTTGGGAAATGTCATTCCAACTATTGATAGAATCTGGAAGTAGTGAATTGAGCCATGCTCTAGCCTTGTCTATTAAAGAATAAGGAAACAACACCATCCTTAATGCATCTTTAGAAGCTCTAAGTATTTTAAAAGCATCACTCACCTCTCCATAAACAGTCTTAAGTGTAGGTGAGGGTCTTCAAAGGACAATCCATTGAATTATCGTTAACAAGTAATAAACTAGTAAGTGAGTGTCGATCTCCATATGAACTAGTGTGAATATGTAATATTATAGACAAAAATGGATTTAACGTGAAAGTAGGATAGTAACAATGTTATTGTTCAATCGGGTCAAGATTAAATTGAGATTAATAAAATTAATAAAAATAATGTAATATGATACTTGCAAAGTATGAAGCTAACTTGATATTAATGAAATATTAAGTGATAATGAGGGCTAGTATGGTCAACTCCCCTATCAATTACCTTTTCTTAATTAACTCTGTTTTAGTTTCTCTAGCATCCTAATAGCATTAACCTTAGCTCAAAGGTACAATGGACTGCCATCTTTGCAATTACCAATTATAATCTTGATTAACTTATGTATAAGCTTAATTTCAAATTAACATTTGATTCTTTGAGTTCTATCCAAAGGGTTTATAAGGTAAGCACGTGTGTCTACACTACTCAAAAAGTACTGAGATCTAAACAATTTCATATTCATGTATTTTCAATTCAAATACTCATGTATCATTCAAGTCGTTTCCATTAACTTAAATCTTTTTAGACATTAATCTAACTTGTATTTCAGTAAAGATGGCCAATCAATAATGAAAAATAAACATGAAGTATACTTGAATGAAATGCTAAAGAGATTATAGCAACAAAAACTTCATTAACAAGATAAAGCAATATCCAAGTTCTTTACCATACTAGCTTCTAGTATTTAGCTGATAGTGAACTTAATAACAGAAATGAAACATCTCATTTCCATATTTTCCAACAAACTAATAACTAAGAGGAAGATAAAACAGAGAACAAATGAAGCTAAAATAAGTGAGAGAGAAGAAGAATAAACGAATAGTCTTTGGTCTTGTCTTCTTCCTTGCTTCCTTTTCCTTTTTTGTCTTCTTCCTCTTCTATCCTCCTGCGGAGTGTCTCTTTTGTACAATGCAATGTCAGCTCCTTCTTTGAATATCCATTCCAAAAATGTGTACTTCCAATAAATAGGGGCCTCGAGATTTGGGTTTATTCTTTGCACAAGGACGCGTGTCGAACTCCAATTCCATAGGGGACCACATGCGCAGACGTTGATGACACTTAGAATAATGGTCTCTTTTGATGTCCGGTGTTTGTGTGATACAAAGTTGTGTCTGATTTCATGTGAGTCTTTCTTATAGAGGTTTTCACATCATAAGTCCATTCATATTTTTTTCTAAAATTAAAAATTTTATAGTGACATGTCATTATTATTTCTTATTCTCTATTTTATTTACTTATATACTATAACTTGTGTATATTAGTGTGTAAGGATATGTGTAAATATCATTTTATTTTCTTGTTGACTGAATTTTAAAATGGTTGAATCAAGAAATAGTGAGATGTCAATTGGAGAAGGGCGTTATTTTCCTTTCATGGAGGACGAGGGAGCATTCATAACCAAATCTTCATTTTATTTTCATTATATTACATTATAATCCATTCATTTGAACCAAACATCACTTTAAAAATAATGGGCCTTTTTTAAATGTTAGAAAAAAGAGGTTAATAGGATTTTACAATTATTTATAATTAATGTTCTAAAATTTATAGTTATGACACATATTAAAAATTATAAATAAAATTAATTGGAACAAGTCTCTTAAATACATATTTCAAGAGAAAGTGTGATGGTGTTCTGTATGGTGACATGAAGTCTGCTGTGGCAGTGGTTAGAGCATCCAATAGGTGGACTAGCTGTAACCGTCCATAAGACCCTTGAACGGCTATGATTGTTCCAAAGAGACTGTTTGACATACAAGTGTGATCTAGAGTGTACATCAGTGTTAGATCTAACGACTCCGAATTAATCAAAATCAAGAGATGCAACTTGTTAGAAGGACACATACATAAACTACTAGAAATTTGATCTTTAATAACCACAGATAAAAAATATAGAGGAAGGTTCATTTTAGTAATGTCATAATTACATTAATAACTTATTACCATCATAAATTGTTATGTATTCACGACGGTAATATTTTATAAGATCGTATAAATGTATCTGGTATATTTTACGAGGATAGTTTTGTAAAATATTACGAAGGGTCACTATTAGTTTACGACGGTAAAAGTTTAGAAAATTATAACATGTTATCTGATATATTTAATAGGATAGTCCTACAAAATATCGTAATGATGTTTTTAATAGTGTCAAAATACGTACCGTCATAATAATTAACCGTTACGATGGTTATAATAAAACACCGTAAAAATAGATCATGTTGAGAAAAAAATAAAGTGGGACTTGAAAATGAAAAACGGGACTTACGCCCGTCTTCAACATTACTCTTCTCTCTTTCATTGAAAGAAGTTGCGAAGAGTAAAGAGAAGTCACGCAAAAAAGAGACAAGTTGAGTGCCCTAGCGTCGTCACCACCGCCTCGCCATCACCACCGCCTCGTTGTCGGCACAGTCTCATCACTAGCACAACCTCGTCTCCTCCACCTCATGATTTCCACGTAGCTGTCTCCATCACGAAGGTCAGCCTATCTCAGAGAGAAGTAGAAATCCCTCCATTCTCTTCCTCTTCTTGAAGCCAAAGGAGGAAAATGAGTGAGGGAGAAGTTCTGCTTTTCTACAACTCAAAACCCTAGATTGGAAGCCTTGTTCGTCACTCTTTAAGGTATATCAATAGTTTCCCTTTTACTTTCACTCTACTCGCTCACTCTAAATATCAAATTTTCTTTCTAGGTTGATGAGGAACGAGTTCAATCTGTAGTCTAAATCAAATTCTCTGTAGTGATTTCCACCTTATAAGTTTTGAAGCTAGCAACTGCCATTCACTGACTTTTCCTTTCGTTCAGAACTATTAATTCATTATGATAATGATGTGAAGTAAGAATTTTGTATGGATTTGTTCCAAACTTTCATTTACACTTCTAGATTCACGGGAAAGGAAAACCAGTTTTCATAGTACGAAAACAATTTTGGTATGTGGACATTAGTTGCTGGGACTCTTGAGTTGTATTAAAAGAAAACAAGAACCATTCTTTTTGCCCCGTGGTTAGGGGGGAGCGAATTCAAGAATGTATCATTTTGAATATTCTTAATTTCGTGTCTGAGAGCATATGTTGATTTAAGGACACGTATCATTGCTACCCAATTGAATAAATGACATACCCGTAATTTGATTTTACTCTATTATTACTTGATGGATTCTTAATGTTTACTTGTTTCGCATTCCATATTTACTTAGTCATTTCTAGATCGTTGACGCCTATGAAGAATCAGCCTATTAGGAACAATTTTGCCATGACATCAATGACAAGTCAGCAAGATGTCAAGTCAAGATGCCAAGTCAAGATGCCAAGTCACTAAAGTGTGATTTTGGCCTCTTATTCTCACTGCTCTTTACGCCTCTATTTTGACAGTTGTACTAAAGGCCAAATTCAGTTACTGGTGGGAATATTCATTGGTTGCTTGTTAGGCAGCTAGGCTACGTGTCCTTTCTCTATCTCTCTCTCACTTACTCGAGCTCCATTTAAGCTAGTGTGTAAGCCTTGTAATTGATCGATTTCTTCTCTATAATTGAACTCTCTCAATGTAGCACATATCAGTAAGCTTTGAAGCTAATGTTTTATTGGCTTACTGTGTAATACAATAGCTTAAATTTGGTATCAAAGCTCACGAGTAAAGTCATGAGTGAAATAAGCAACAATAAAGAATTCTGGAAATGCAACAGATAACATTGGTCAAGCACCTGTGATGACTCAAGAAAATTCAGCAGCAACTGACCTCCCTTCAAGAGTTCAATTCTCAAACTCTTTTAATTCTTCCCTATCAATTAAGCTTGATAGAAGTAACTTCCTTCTATGAAAGTCTTGAGTGATTCCTGTTGTAGTTGGCCATGGATTAGATGAAATCCTCTTTGGTTTTTTCAATGCCCACCTAAGTTTTTGGAAAATGGTGAGGTTAATCCAGCTTACAAATCCTAGGTAAGATGTAACCAACTACTCTTGAGTTGGCTTACAACCTCAATGACTGGTGGAGTTTTAGGTTCTGTTATTAACTACAAAACATCTAGTGAGGTTTGCAGCTCACTGGAAAAGAGTTTTGCAAGCTCTTCTCGAGATAGATTGATGTACCTAAAAGGGAAATTACGGGAAGCAAACAAAGAAAACAAACCCCTTAGTGAAAGCTTGGATTACGTGAGATCCTTAGCAGACTCATTAATAGCTACTGGCCAACTAGTAGGTGAAGAAGATCTCATTTTTCACATTCTTAAAGGTCTACGCCTAGAGTATGATTCTATAATTGTAAACATCAACTCGAGATCAGCTAGTACGAGTTTGGAAGATGTTCAATCCATGTTTATGAGTCATGGAAACATATTGGAAATGTTCAATTCAGCAAAAAATAGTGTGGAGCAAATACCAAACTCGAACTGGTATGTTGACAGTGGAGCAAATAGTCATGTTAGATCCAATTTTCAAAATTTGAGCATAGCTTCAAATTTGAGCATAGCTTGTAATGGTAATCTACTTCCTATATCTCATATTGGTAGTTCATTATTAAAAATACGCTTCCAACCCATTAAACTTAACTCTATTCTTCATGTTCCTAAAATCATAAAAAATCTGGTCAGCGTATCAAAACATACAAAAGACAATAATGTGTTTCTTGAGTTTTATGACTCTTATTGTTTTGTGAATGACAAATTCATTGGGAATGATCTACTTCAAAGGATCCTTAGAGGAGGACTCTACTAACTGAAGCTACTTAGTGATAGAAGGCTTGGAACTCTAGTTTGCAACTTAGTGTCAAAGCTTCCTAAAACTTACTCTTTGTCTCAGTTATCTGATCACACTAGGTATATATGTAATGTTTGTACTACTAGTGTAGGTCCTGAGTCCTTTTCTGGTTCAAGAAGCTGTAAACTTCTTCCTGTTGATATTAATACAAATTCTATTGCTACTCAAAAGAACCAAAATGAAAGCTGCCAAGCCTTGTCCTAATCTAGCTAGCAGTTCTGTTAAGCTCTCCTTACATGATGGTGAACTTATGGCTGACATTACCCTCTGCAGAATTACCAATGGGGCATATCTCACACTTACTGAGAAATCGACTTAGCTAGTTTTTTCACAAACTTAATTATATTCACTGGCAAGCTTGCAAAAGGGTGCTAAGGTATCTTAAAAATACTATTACTGATGGTGTTTCTATCACACTGGCATCTCACTTTCATCTAGAGGCCTTTTCACTTGTTGAGTGGGTCAGCAATCTTAATGAAAAGAGTATAGGGGTTATGCAGTGTTCCTTGGTAGCTCTTTAGTTATTTGGTCATCCAAGAAGCAATCTGTTAGTCCAGGTTCAATGCTGAGAGTGAATATAAGTCTTTAACTAACACTGTAACTAAAATTATGTGTCACTCTCAACTACTTAAGGAGCTCCTCTTCAATTGCTTTCCACTATCTAGTGTGATAATCTTGGAGTTGCTTGATAATTTAAGATTTTAGAGTTATCTTAGCATTTTCTAATCCTTAATTGTTGCTTATCTTAAGGGGATTTAGTATTCTATTTCTTGAAATCTTAGTTATTATTGTCTTAGTTAGTTTTATGCTTAGTCTAGCTACCATGCTAGCATCTTGAGTGTTTATGAGCAATTTTATATATTAGTGTTTCTTCTGTGCATCACCCCTTGTAAGGTTGAAATTTAAAGGAATGGTATAGTAGTGTTGATAAAAGCTCAACGAGAGGTTTATTGTGTAATCCAGCTAGCGGTGAAAAGTAATGTTGGGGAAAAGAAAGAGAACTCTCTTTAATTTTATTAATATGAATCTCACTAAAATAAGATTACGCACTTCGTGCCTACGTAAAGACTTGAAATAAGTGAAAATATTAATTAATTAAACGTTCTAAAATTGATCTAATCTATATGTTATCATATATTGACTATATATTTTTATTCTTGAATCCTAAAATGTCACATGAACAAGAAAAATAACTAATGTTATCAAGAATTCGAAAAATATAAAAATTGAACATCAAATTACAATCAAACCTAAAATCTATTTCATATATCAACTTAATTGTTGGTTATGGAGATGGTGTGAATGTCATTTTGAAAATAGATAGTTTACCCATGTAATTAGCGCATAGTATAAGTGATGTTGGTTTAATTCACCACACAATGGACTAAGTGAAGGAATCTATTTAAAATGATTATAAAAAAATATCTCTTAAAGCATGACAATAAAAAATCAAAATTTCATAATATCCCTTATTATTTCTCAGACCGTCAACTAAAATCATGAGTAAATGGACACTCGAATAAAATCAGACCTAAATACTAGCTCATCTTTTTATTTTCCAAAAAAATTGTTTGGCCAAAGAGGTTCCTTATTTAAACAAAAATTGTTTTCGAAGAAAAATATCCAAAACATGAAAGCCATCGTTCTTCAATTCTATTCTTCATCCTGTACAAAATGAAATTTTGAAGAATATGTTGACATCTCTTCACATATGGGTTACGATTTGTAACACATGTGAAGGCTCCCCTTGACACATCAAACGGTTGGGAAAAGAATTTCAACCGTTTGTGTATTAATATTTTAAAAGAAAATTAATTAATTAAAATTAAATTATCGTTGGCCTTTTAGGATCAACACTGAGCTAATATTTTAGATCATTTGATTGACTACAAGGTATTCACGTTGTGTCACTTGTTTATTACACAAGTCTCGTCATAACGTAACCTAAATCTGTGACTAGTAAGGGGACCATAAGAATAAAACTACATTTGGCTACATAATTAAGAAACTCTATCGATTAAATCTATAATCAAATTTATTAATTATTAATTACGATTAACTCCACTATAGAATCGTAATTGAACTCTAAGTATATTTTATATTACTCGACGTAACTATCCTTGACCTATTATTCATTATGTAATGCCCCTCCATAATATAGTACCGTATATAATTAGGTTAATTACTATCGACCTAATTTATACACATCTTCGTATCCTTAGGTTCCAAATTCATTCTACTGTTCAGCTATAATAATTTTCATACTTGATTCCAAATTCATTCAAATCTCTAGTACTCCACGAGAGATACTAAATGCTTAGTTTACTATGACCACATAAATGAATTACCTAAGAGGTATTATGTCACTTAATTAAGTGTCTATGGATTCTACTATTAAGTATGAACTCACTATCTAATAACTTAGTCATCTAACCTACGGAATATGTTAACACATAAAGTCTCATTCTTAATAGATCCAAACAACTAAATTATTAAATATGAGCTCATAACTCTCTCAAGATTGAGAGCAGTCATTAAATAATAACAATGAGTCATAATTTTCATTTGATAATACTTTACTGAAAATCAGACTCACTAGTTCTTTCAATGCATTCCAAACACAGTAGTACATTAACTAGATATTCCACCTAGTGACTAAGATAAGGCACTCTACATAATAGAGTTATTGTACTACAATCTTCTCTTAGCAAAACGCCTAGCTTCATAGGCTGTGAAATTAAGTATTTACAAGTCATAAAATGACTCTTGGTTAAATACATTGTCCCCATGAGTTAAACTTTATAGGACCCATAAACCAAGTATTATTATGCTTGTGGACATTTTACAAGAATGTATTGCACATAATATAAGAATAAATTATTTATTATTAATTAAAATTAAATGTCTCAATAATATAATAAAATTTTAATGCTTTTAGGGCACAATCCTAACACTAAGTGCAAGAAACGTTGGTTTGATTCACCATATAATGTACTAATACTCAATATCTTTGTATAAAAACCGTAAAAATAATTATATAGCATTAGAATCCAAAAATATAAACTTTATATGTACTCGGTGAGTTTTCTTCATATTGTGAAAACGCTGCACCATCGTTTTTATCCCAATAGCATTAAACACAAGTTCAATTATAATTAACTAACAATCATTTCTCCATTAATTTCTCATCTGATCCCTACAAGAAATCATCTCCATAAAATAGATATACCAGGAATTTTCATCTTCAGTTAAAACATTCCGGCGGTTTTTGAACCGCAGGTAAATGCATGTAACACGGCAAGTCATATATATGTATGTAGGCGATTTTTCAAACCGTTGTCGATAGTTTTTTATTTCCAAAACTGGCGGTTCAAGCAGCTATGTCTTTTTACTATACTAGCAGTTCAACCGTCATAATGTTATTATATTTTTACGCTGACGGTATTTCTAGTTTAAGTTGCATTAAATACCGGCAGTGGAACCACAAGTGTAGCATAATGTTTTTAACGTTCTTTGTTTTTTTTTTTTTTCAATCCTCCATGCATACTTTTTCATTCAATGTTTCACAAACATTTCATAGTAGCTCAGATTTAGAATCTACCCATTTTTATTTTTTATAAGCTTAAATTCCCAATAAAGAAAAAAAATCTTGAAATTTAATTTAACAAAAATCAATTTATGACACACAGAAACTAAGTATCAAGTATCTAACGTATTAAAATACTTTGTTCCAATTTGGTTAGAATTTAGGACAGAAGATAGACATGATTCTAAGGAAAGAAAACGAAGAAGATGATGAAATGCTACTTAAATTTTTCGCATTGATACTCACCAATTACATCGTAAGTACATCCAATATAAGAAAAACCTAATATTGTGACGGTCATACGATGACGGTTTGTAAACCGTTGTCAATTGTTCCAAAGGAGAACTAATTGCGACGGTGTATTAAATCATCGGATTTTCATAAGATATGCCGACGGTTTTAGGCAAACCGTCGGATTTACATAAGATATGTCGATGGTTCACCCGCACCGTCGCAGTTGGAAGAGAAACTCATCTGGGTTTGCCGACGATTTGGTTCAACCGCCGGGATATGGTTTTAAAAGGGTTTAATTTTTGGGTTTTCTATTGCTACGGTTTTTAAAACCGTAGCAATAGATAGTATACTGATTGTTCGACCAAACCGTCAGTGAAACCGGCCAAGTTTGTCTTCTAACTGCGACGGTTTGTCCAAACCGTCACTGTGGGAAGACAAACTCGGCTAGTTTCGTCGACGGTTCATGTGAAATCGTCACTAAAACTGGGCGAGTTTCTCTTTCACCTGCGACGGTTTGGTCGAACCGTTGGGATATGTACATATTGTGATAGTTTTTAAAAACCGTCGCAATAGATATTAACCTGTACCCAGCTAGATCAGAAACCCTTCTTCCCCATTTTGCCTTCTTCTCCATTTTACCCTGCACCAGGGATCTCAGCCTGTGGTCCGCATCTTCCCTGAACTTCGAAAAGTGATCTCAGCCCCGATAGAGGTAGCTCAGTCGTAGCTCAGCCATGATTTGTACGTCGGTTTCCTGCTTGGTCGGTAAGTTTTAGTTTTCATATTTGATTATCTGTGTTGTTCTGTTATGATGAGTTTGATAGGAAATATTTGTGAATTTTAGTTGTTTTCGTTGTGTATTTTGTCGGTTTAGAGAGATTTGTTCGAATTTGATAGGAAATATTTGTGAGTTTTAGTTGCTTTCCTTTTGAAATGTAGTTGTGAAATTTAGTTGTTTTCGATGTGTATTTTTGTGGGTTTAGAGAGATTTGTGAATTTGTGAAAGATTTGTGAATTTAAGTTGTTTTCAAATTTATGTTGGCCTTATGATTATGTTGGGGTTTATGTGGTTTTGGTTCTGGTTGTTCTTATGATTATGTTGTTAGTTTATGTGGTTTCAGTTTCTTTCATGAAAATCAAGACCATTTTCATGTATTAATTTGTATCAATTTAACCTTACTAGCTCAAGAAATAGGTTTAGCTATAGGCATTGAGAAATTCAGTTCTGGTTGTTCTTGCGATCTATTTGTTTGTTCAGTTTGTTTTTAAAATATTTTACTAATAACTAACTATTAAAAGGAAGGGGAAACAATATATAGAGACCAATTTGCTTTGGATCTATGGTTATTTGGGATCCGATGGATCATAATCTGGTTAGTTCACCAATTTTTATTTTATAAAATTTTAGTAATGAGTTTTGTCGTGCATATCTCCATTTGTTTGGTCTTCTTTAAGCTTTGAGAGTTACAATGGATAAGAGTTGGATGACAAAATCAAGATTTAGTAAGGCATATCAAGATGGAGAAGAGCAGTTTCTGAACTTTGCCTTTGAGAGATGATCGAGTGATTGATACATTCAACAGGGGACCAAAAATTCTTTTAAACAGCGTTCCGCAAGAGTCAAAAAATCCTGTAAAACATGAGAGACTATAGGGTTCTTCACAGAAAGCATTGAAATTTGTGAAAAATGTAAATTTTTAATATGAGGGACTGTCATAAACGCTACGAGAACCATGTGGATTACTTTTTATAGGGTTTTTATTTGCCTCTTGTAGAATGTCATATTTCTTGTATTGAACAAATAATAAACGGATAAGTGAGTGTCGATCTCTACAAGGACTGATGAGAAATAAGTTATAAAATAGATCGAACTAAATCTATTTGAAAAACATAGTAACAATGGTGATTGATTCAAGAAAATTAAAATTAAAGTTGAAATCACAATACTAATAAAATGGCTTAGAGTGACAATTGCACAACATAATATTAAGTTTAGTACTATGGGTGTATTCAATAATAAAAATAGCTAGCATGGTTAACTCCCTCTATCCATTAATATTTCTGGTTAAATCTTTTCTTGCTACTACAACAACCTCAGCTCATAAGCACAAATAGATTTCCATCCTTACGATCTTTAACTCTAAACTTAATTAACTTATTCCTAAGTCTAATCCATATTATAGTTGTCTCTTATTAGCTCCAGCTGATTGGTTTACAAGGTGAGCATATATTCCAATACTACTCACAAAGTCGTAGATCTATATGATTTAAGTACCCAAGTATCATTCAAGCTATTTCCATTAAATCAAACATTTCCACTATTTAAACTAACTTGAATTTTACTAAAGATGGCCAGTCAATAATAAAATTTGAACATTAAGCACCCTTGAATGAAATGCTAAAAAGAAATGAGCAGCACAAACTTCATTAACCAGAAACACAACTTCAATATTCATTACCTATACTAGCTTAAAGGTTTTAGCTCATAATGAGCTTTTGAACATATTTAAATACAACCATTTCCATAGTTAACTCATAGAGAATGAGTTAAGATCAAGAAATACAGTAAGTTAATAAAGCTAAAAAGGAAAAAAGAGATAAGAGAATAAACAAATATCCTCTTCTTTGTCTTCTTCCTTGTTGCCTCGCTTCCTTTTCTGTCATTCTTCTTCCGTCCTTACTCTGCAAAATGTCTCCTTATTCTGGGCAAGATTGCCGGCTCCCTTCTCAAAATGGATGTAATTTCTATTTAAAAAGCCTTGGAATTAGGGCTTTATTCTAGCAGTAACACATGTCGAGCAGCTACAAGGCAGAGACCATGAAAAAGGAGGTGATGCCAGGTGGATAACTAACTCTGAGCGCACGAGCAGCTTCTCTATTTTTTTCACCTGCTCGACTACATGAAAAATCCTCCTGTTAACTATGCACGAGCATTGCTATAACAGCAACATAATCTTAGCTACAACATTTCTCCAGTCACCATGCTTCTAAGGCCACCTGCACAAGAGCACAATATTATGCACAAAATTGCTCAAAAGCCATTAAGAAAGTTAGCAAGGCAGTAAAATGAAACAAAAGGCTACAGTAAAAGAAATGATACAAACTTAAGCAATAATGTGTTACAACTCTCTCAGATAAGCAATACTTATGGCTTAAAAATGCAAGAATAACTCTAAAATCCTAGAGTTATCACACCCCAAGCTAAAAGCATTACTAATCCCCGAGTGATGATAATCAACATAAAAGTCTCTTAAAAGAAGTAACCCTAAACATTACAACCCCTAAACTTATCCAATTCTGCTTTTCAATGCAAGCTAGAAATAAGCCCACTAACAAACTTGCTCAACGCTTTTAATGCACAAACAACATAAGCTTAATTATCATTCATAAGCTTAATTATCATTCTCAAACTTACTGAATTTAGATGATATCCTAATTCCCTTTGGTGTGTGTGTGCTGGATAGAAGCTAGAGTTGCTCATTCAGATTACTTAAGATACTTTAAAATGAAGGTCATAGACTTTTCTTTGCTGAGTGAATTCTGCTTGAAGTTTATCTTATAGGGCTTGCACTTTTTCAACTGTTTTAAGTTTCTTTTTAGCACTTGCACTAGAGCGAGATGCTGCTGCTTCCTTCTTTCTCAAGGTTCTTCTTCTCTGGACTATGGGTTAGCAATTTTATTTTCCCCTTGTCCTTTCATTTCTTGGATGATGGCTTTTATGGTGGTTTAGGTGCTACTTCTTCTTCACTCTCTTCTAACGTTTCCTCTTCGTTCTCCTCACTTTCTTCTTTTTCCTCTTCACTTTTAACTTGGACATCCTCACCTTCATCAACTTCATCTTCCTCAACTTCAGCTTCAGCTTTAAATTCTTCCTCTACTTCTAATTCTTCCTCATTCTTAGAGGCTACATTCTCTTTGCCAAACAGTTCCTCTTCAGCCTTCTATGTCTCTAATTCCTCCTCTTCTTCATCACTCCAGGGTTCAAGAACGACCTCTGGAAAAGGAGGCAGGGGACAATTAGGCTTAGTAAAAAAAATTCGGAGGCTCTTTTGCAACGTACGATCTCTTTCTTGAGCATATTCCCAATATGCTCTAGTTTGGTGCTCTAGCTACTACAACAATTTTCAAGCATTTCCTTGCAGGGTTTCTTGTTGAAGAACCTTGTCATATAGAGTTAACAACATTAAGTTAATACCAATCCTGATTGGAGGATGATGACTCCCTGAGGCCACTGAATCATTACTCTTATTTCCAGCGATGAGCATAATAGCCTCACGGTTTACAAGCTTTTCCACTGAACTCATGTAAGGGACCAGATTAACAAAATGCAATTTAGTTATCAAATAAGGAAAGAACAAACAACCAATCTTTTTTACTGCACAAATTCTTATCTCCTTAGAGATGATGTGACCAACATTATAGACTTATCAAATAGTAAAGGATGTAACAAAAGTAATCTTTCTTGTATAACTGTTTGAATGTGAGTAGTGGGCAGGATGAAAGTACGAATGAAATAATACCATACTTTAGCCTTAAGTTTAAGAGTTGACCTAAGACAAGTTCTACTTCCCTCAGCTAATACGCTATGCCATGTAGCGCCAGAAACAGTTAATTCGTTAAAAATTGATTTTTAGCTTAGCCTCAGTTATTTCTTCTACTAGAAGAGAATACTCATCGTCTACATCATCTAGGCCAAAAACATAATTTACGACCTCAAACGTAAAGGCGACGAGTGTACCTCTTAATGAAACATCTTTTTGTTCAGGGTTTAGAAGATTTATATAAAACTCCCTTACGAGGGGAACCACAATAGTGTCAGAGTGCGCACATAACCTCTCCAAGCCTCTCTTCTTGATAATCGATGCAATGTCTTTCGGAAGGCCAAGGGAGGGGATGAGCTATGTCATAAACCCTTTTTCTTCATATGAATCTCCTCTTCGTACCTCTTTTGAGCCTCTTCATTAATGAACTTTTCAGTGGTCATGAACTTTGTGGGCTAACCTTTTACTTTCATTTTGTTCATCTGCTTCTGTCTTTGTGAACAAATAGAGACTTTGGTAGGAAATAATATGGGGGTTTCAGGGTTCTTAGGAAAATAGGGCTTCGCACGAAGGTTTGTTGAGGAAGAAGGATTTTGAATTCGGAGGGGTTGCATGTGGAAAGTGGCAAAAGACTTCAAATTTAAAACCTACAAAACTTCTCCCTACTGTGCCACGTGTTGACATCCACTGCTTAATCACCGGAATTTTTCAAATAGAAGATATTTCACAGGGGAAATTTGAAATTTTGTGAAATCTTAACGATTCGTTGATTTGAGCGCGAATATTGAAGAGTATTTTGGCTGAGCTGGCACGATCTTGTTGTAGGTTTTCTTTTTAGGCATTGCAATAATTAGCACCCAAAGATGCCTCTCCCCATTTTCCAGCTGACCTTTCGATGAGACCCTCATATTGTACCTCCCTGTAAAATAATTGTACAAGATCTCCTTAGCTAAGATATGGAGATATTTGATGAAGATATTTTATAAAATGAGGAATATTCTCTAATCATGGTGAAAATAAAAGAGATAGATAAGAGGAATATTCTTTAATTATGATGAAAGAGAGATATTCAAACCTAATTTAAATAAAGATAGATAATGACAAAATAAAATCTACTAAAATAAAATTAAAAAAATTGGGTTACTTCCCATAAGTGCTTGTTTTTAAATCTTCAGCCTGACTTGGGCTTGTTATTCACTGGTCACTATGTTGATTGAGGTCTTCATTCTATCCACCTCACTTCCCCAAAGTGTTTCACCCTCTGCCCATCAACTTTAAACTCTCTTTGAGTCTTTTCATCAAACAGGTCCACGACATCATAAGTATAAACCTTGATCAATTTAAATGACCCAGGAAAAAAGTTAAGTCTTGAGTTAGTTTACAAGGGGACCATATATTCCTGTATTACTCACTAAATACTTAGATCTACAGGATTTAAGTACCCAAGTATCATTCAAGATATTTCTATTTAATCAAATATTTCTAGTATTCAATCTAACTTACATTTTACTAAAGATGACCAGTCAATGATAAAATTTGAACATTAAGCGCCCTTGAAGGAAATGCAAACAAGAAATGAGCAACACAAACTTCATTAACCAGAAACAACAACTTCAAGATTCATTACCCATACTAGCTTAAAGATTTTATCTCATATTGATCTTTTGAACAGATTTAAATACAACCATTTCCATAGTTAACTCGCAGAGAATGAGCTAAGAAGGAAGAAAGAGAGAACAGAATAACTGAATATACTCATCTTTGTCATCTTCATTGTTGCCTTGCTTCCTTTTCTGTCCTTCTTCTTTCATCCTTGCTTTAAAATGTCTCTTTATTCTGGGTAAGAGTGTCAGCTCCCTTCTCAAAATGGATGTACTTTCTATTTAAAGAGCCTTGGAATTAGAGCTTCTTCTTTTAGCAACCACACGTGTCAACCAGCTACAAGGCGGGGACGGAGACCATTAAAAAGGAGTTGACGTCAGGTGGATAACTAACTCTGAGCGCACGAGCATCTTCTCTCTTTTTAGCGCCAGCTGGACTACGCGACAAATTCTCTTTCCAAGTGTGCACGAGCATTGTTATTGCAGCAACTGAATCAGTTACAACACTTCTCTAGTGACCATCCTTCCAAGGGAACTTGCACATGAGCACAATATTATGCACAAAACTGCTCAAAATCCATTAGGAAAGTTAGCAGGACAGTAAAACGAAAAAAAAATCTAAACTAAAAAGAAATGATACAAGGTTAAGGAATAAAGCGTTACAACTCTCTAAGATAAGCACTTCTTGAGACTTAAAAATACAAGGATAACTCTAAAATCTTAGTTATTAATATCCCAACAGCAACATGTGCAAATGCTCTATGCTCATTTTCTATGATGGATCTAACAACTATTGAAGGAAAATCTGCAGAAAATATAATTTTGATCTAGATAATTTTTCAGTTAACTTCAATTAGCAAGATTACTAGAATATAGATTGATAGGGAATCTTATCGTGAAGCATGCTTTATAAAAAATATTTATGATCCCTGGTACAAAATCCTTGAACCGATCACGAACCTCATGAACATTTGACCTCCAAAACCGAACGGACTTCTCCTCTATTCCTTAGGTGGCCGAATCTACAATGTAACGACCCAAAAATTTAACTAAGATTTTCTTTGATATTTTATATAAGCGGAAACTAGGTCAACTTTTTTTACGAAACTAACAGTGCAATAAAATTTTGAGCATAACTTTATTTAATTAAAATCATTTAGAAGTATCATTTAATGACGATTCAAAAACTAAGACATTAAAGAGAGCAAATAAAACTCCAAAATTTTTCGAGAAAGCTTATTGATTCTCGTCTCGTGCCACCGACTATAGACTTCATTCGTAACGAGCTTATCTTCAACATTTCAAAATTTTCAAATAAAATGGAGTGAGTATAAAATTATACCCAGTAAGCAAAATTGTACATATGTAACATCACAACAATCATTAACATAGTGTACATATAAATCATTCTTTCAGATCTTTCTTAGAGAGTATCACATACATACATATCATTTATTCAGAACTTTCATATCTTTCTTATAGAATTCACTGGCCAACTTCCATTAGAACTCACCACCACACCCATAACAGAATAGAGATTTCCCATAGGTAATTATTAGCTTGTGAGGTACGTAGATGTGACCTTCCTCAGGAGTACCACTTCGCACCCCTGATGAGGTGGAACCAGAAATTTAATAAGTCTCTCACAAGTCTAATCAGATCATATACAGAGACCCTCTCCTAAAGGATGAGGCAATCAGAGGTCTTTTCCGAAGTATAAGGTAATAGAACAACATAGTGGGTATGCGACTCTAACGGCATAAAATGTTTTTCATTACATTATCATACAATAATCTTTCTTATCTTATAACATATAATCCGTTCAGAATTTCAGAATCATACATCACAATGTCATCACGGAATAAATTATAGAAACACAATTAAAACATCATAAAACAACAATCGTGAAAGGAAAAATAATCTAAGTTTCATTCTAAAGATTTTAGGTACAGAAAAGCATACAGTTACATATGTAAGATTTCACTTACTTGATCTCTTGGTAAAGAAGTTACGGAATTTAATTTCCTGAAAGCAGATAATACTATGATTCCCATAACGATATGTTTGTAATTCAAACATTAATAATATAGCGCAAAGTCGGGAGAAATTGACACAACATGCCTAGGATTTCCTAAAAATTGTAAATTTCTTCCTAGCAGTACTATAATACTTTAGAGTTCCACCTACTTAATTTCATAATAATCCGATGTCGTTTTGGTTATCAAAACGTGGAAATTATTTTTTAGTTAAATCAGTGACATCTTAAAAAATGTTTATCAAACACTTGTCCAAAAATTCTGAAAATTTATAGGATTGTCCAAGATAAAATTAACATGCTACAGTAAAAATTTAAGTTAAATTGATCAGATTGCAATACAGTAATAACCCTAAACATAAATATCAATGGTATGTATTTTTTTATATTAACCAGGGACTTCAACAAATTCTAAAAAATCACATAAATCTACTTCTTTCCTAATATTTCTACAGTAACCGCTTCATCATGTTAAGAATACTCCCTAAAATGTTCAGAGCAAAATATCAACTTTTGAGTTCCGAGACATCAAAATCTTTCAATTACCATTGCTCACCCACTCGCTTTTGAAAACATACATAAGCATTCATATTTGTTTTTTTTTTCTAATTTCATCTTTGAAGTCATGCAAATGGAAAGACAATAAGGTTAACTTCTAAGAGATACCCGTTAACTTGATCTGAAGTAAATCTATTCTAAGATTTGCCACAACCACGGTCGACCAAAGGTGAAGAAAAGCTTCTTCCTTTTTAGTAACTAGGGTTTTTCGGTGAGGGAAAAAGTGGGAGAGAGATTTCAAAAATCAGAGAAGAAGAGGGATTTTAGAATGAGAGGAGAGTGAGGGTCCCAAAATAACACTAAAAAATATAAAAAAAAATGAACTCTCTTTATTTCCTTCAACATATTTCCTTTCATATCAGCTCTCTAAGTTAAGAAAAAATATTGTCAACCAATAGGGGAAAGGGGCTGGCCGATCAACAAGGGGCAACAAGGAAAGAATTAAACCACATTTAATTGTTTTCCCCCTCCGAAGATAATGTCTTAATATCTTACCAAAATGGTCCACCCTATGTATAGTAAAAAATTTAATACAATATCCAATATCCATAACCAGGGAAATAATCCACATTAAAGTTCTTCCTTAAAATTGTCTTCTCCCTAAGTAAGGAAAATAACACAATTATCAATAAGAAATAAGGGTATAGCCATAGGAGGGTGGGGGATGAGAGAATGAAATTTGTTTCCTAAACACTACTTTTCTTAATATCACATAGGGACCTTATTTCTAAATCCTTAAATTATTGACCCACCTTTCACTATTTCCGAAAATTTTGGGTCTTATCTAAAAACTTAAAAGATTAAGTTTCTCAAAACACAAAAATCAAGTGCTATAAATTTTAGAAGCCATGTGTGTATTATTATAATATAACCTCAGGGATTTATACTAAAAATATACGTAATGCCACAGTATAACATATGGTGTTTATACTATACTTCAAAAGACATAAATGTGGTTAAAGCATACTATGCTTCAAAAGACATAAATGTGGTTAAAGTATCAATCATCCTAGGTGCTGGACGAAGAATATGGGTCTGTCCAAATTTAGAGTGAGTGCCAACATATGACCATAGATTTTCTCCAAAAGCTTCATTTTAATGGACGATGAGAAGGAGATAAAAAGAGAATTCAAAATAAAAACAAAAGAGAATTCAATATAACGAACATATTAAATCCTGAAGTCTCACTCCTCATATATTAAAACTATTAAGTTATCAAATATGAAATTATAATTCTCACAAAATTAACAACATATGTGTAATTATCCCTCCCACAAACCTCCACTTCCCCGCCGCTCCCTCCTCCGTCTCTTCCCTCTCCAACCATCGCTTCGGTCTAAACTCCGCCCACTCCTCCCCATAGCGTCATTGTTCACAGCCTCTTTGTTGTCTACCGGTACCGGCAGGTACAGCCTCGGCTCTCACAGAGAGCTGCATGAGTGTAAACCATGTCTTTGACCTCGTCATATACAGGAGATTCATATTTCTCATCAATTTCCTCGAGAATTCCATTTTCCACTTCTAGGTACTTCGAAGTCAGCTAGAAAAACCATGTGAGAGCAGCCGAGGTGGTGTCTTTTCCGGCAAATATGAAATTTATTATGATATTAGTGATGAAATTCTCGTCCGAATGACCAGAGCTTAAGAACCTCAACAACAGTGGTTTGGAGCTCCATTTTTTCTCTTCAATGACATTTTTCGCATACCCTCGAATCTCATTAACAGCGATTCGAAATTTTTTACAGACCCAATATCCAAAAGCATCTTTACTTCCCACACAATTGGGAATAACGAATTGAACCTCTCGCTGCTGAATTTGATAGCATCTTCAAACGCTTGAGCGAATGTCGCCTGTGGAAAAGATGGCAACAAGTAAGCAGGATCATACCCAGAAGCAATTTCGAACACATTATGGAATGCAAATCACTGGAGGGCATCTTGGAAGTCTACGACAGAGTTTTTGGAGGTGGCGGTGAAGAGAACGTGGAGAAGGCGGTCGGAGAGCTCAGCTTCCACCACGTTTTCGACGAAATTCCTAAGCTACATAGTGCTTAATTCCACGCGGAGCGGGGCACGGCTCCATGTGGACCTTGGGTCGTTCGTCTCCCAGACCACATCCCCAGACCTTGGGTCCCATGATCTGAAGCCATATATTAACGACAGTTAGTTGAAATTGGATGGAAGGTGAGATTAGGATTGAGAATTAAAGTTGAGGGTAATAAATGATCAAATTAGAAGTTGAATGTTATAATTGATGGCAACTACAAAGTTAGATGGTATATTTATAATTTTTCCAATAAAATAACAACATGAACTTTTGATTTTGAGATAGTACTTATCTCATATCATCGTTTACCGGTCATTTTTAATGTACTTATCTCATATATTGCTAGTGATATATTTTTGCTATGTAATATTATCTAAATTGATACAGTCTAAAAATTAAATTCTAAAAGCCTTCATATGTCCTGAATAACACAAACGAGAGATGTCATAATTTTTGATCGGGAGCTTCAAATTATTTTCTGTAAAATTCTTCACAAAGTAGATTTCCATATATTTCTGTGGATATAAGATAAATGTGTATTTTCCCCCAGTAATTGCAGCTTAATTTCAGAATTTAAGATTCTGCATAATCTATTTTCTTGAACAACATTAATGAAAATTGTCATAACTTGCGCTCAAGAGCTCCAAATAAAGTTCTGAAATTTTTTTTCAAGAAGTAGCTATCTATATCTTTCTAATAATATATAATTTTCTATGTAAGTCTATTTGATTCAGTTAAAAAAAAATTTAGTAGACGTGACTAAGTTTACTTTCCTATACGAAGACTACCATACTTTTGATCTGGAGCCCAACTTGAATCCATAAAATTCTCCATGAAGCTAACTCCCATATCTTTATAATTATGTAGTTTTCCATGTAATTTTTCTTCCAGCTTTTTTCGTTTTAGTTTCCATTTCCATTCCCGTTGTTCTGTTGTTAAGACATTTCTGTTCACATCATCACGACGTCTCCGTTCTAATAGTCATGACGATCTCGTTGTTTGTACATCTTTTATTTTCCTCATAAATTCCACTTGAAGTATTATCAATTCGTAGCCTTCCGTTCCAAACATTTGAATGGCTATCTTTTTTGCTTTCCCGTAATGTAATAAAGAGGCAGCTTTCCCATTCAAACGTGGTCGCTTTCATGATTTTACCATTTTGAGAGGTATGAGTGTGGTCTTCTATCCTTGGACTTCCTTTGCTTGGACTTACTTTTCTTGGCTTTTCTTTACTCGGCCATTCTTTACTTGGCCTTTCTTTACTTGACTTTTCTTTACTTTGCCTTTCTTTACTTGGCATTCGTTTATCTGATTTTTCTGTTATGAAATTTTTCTTTCCTTCCATTTCTTTGGTCGAACCTTCCACGGTGGTGACATTCATTGGCTACAATATTGTCCCTCGCGGTTGGTGATGACGGCGGTCATTACCTCAATTTTCCATATTCGATCCCCAACGAATAAAATTAATTTTTTTTAAACTCGATCTCATCCATTTTTCCATTTCTGGTTCCGTATTTCCTTTTCTGTTTTTTCTTCCAACTCATTCTGCTTCTGGTTCCTTTGTTGAGGGGGCGTTTTGCTTGGTTTTGGAGCACTTTGGGAAGGGATTTCTTGAGTTTTTTCTCATCTCTCAATGAAAGCACCAAAATGTAAAGGATTTTTTCGATATGGGGAATTCTTTATGAATGAATAATAGAGAGAATAATTTAGAGAGAGAATGAGAGAGTAGAGACACCATGATTTAAGTGGGAAACCCTTGAAGGGAAGAAAAACCACGGAAAAACTTATGATGTTTTATTGTATTTGGTGTAGGCATGTGTCTCGTAGGTCTGTGTTGTTTTTTGTATGTCGTTACATGTTTCTCTCTTTTTAGGCCTTCATCAGTTACATATAATCTAATACAGCTTATCTAATTCTATCTCAAAATAGGATCAATAGAATATTTTACTAAGACTTGACTTATCAACATTGACAACTTAAGTAAATCTTGACCGTCTGATCAATCTAATGGTCTAGATAAGCTTTTCTTTGGATTGCCACGTTGGCAAGCCAAGTACTTTGGGTTGATTGGTCTATTCTTCATAACTGTCTAGTTGATCTAACGTTTCTCATTCTATCTTCTCTAAGATGGAGTCTTTAGTCTATATCTTGCCACGTGTCATGTGAAATTTTGTTTGTTCAGTTATGTTTTTTTGAAAAAGCAAAGAAAAATGTATTATTAGAAAAACTAAGTGTGAGGGCCGTTTATGTTGAAACGTTCCCAAGGACCCCAACGTAAACTTGGTCGTGGCATGAGGACTAGTTTAGATCCACTCTAGTTGTCCTCTCTTCAATGGAAAAAACTTGGGAATCGTGTCACTTTGATTCATCGAGTAACTTGAGAAGCTGAAGCTTGTAAAGGAAGTGGTGAGGCAGGATCGTTCCTAGATGGACTGTTAGTTCATAGCAACATTTAAATTAGATGCGTTGGTTAAACACTTAGACCAAAGTACATTGGAATCTCTCATAGAAGCTAATGAATGGGGTCAAGGTAACCAAAACCATTGGTGATTGTTTCAGCTAGATGTAGTGACATATTGAGAAGCGTTAATCAAATGAGAAGAGTCTCGATGCGATAAGAGGTAGCTTGGGCGTTGTCCTTAGATGTGACAAGCTATCGTTGTTGGTTGTATCATCATGGAATAAATATTTTTATTGGATTTTTAAATATTTAAGTATTTACATCATGCATCATAATTTCCTAAATGATTTAGTATTTATTTACACTATTTTATATATTATATTCAATAATCATGTCGCTATCCCCACTCTCGACTATCTTAAATGCGAACAAATTTACAGCTGAAAATTACGTGGATTGGAAACATAATCTTGATATCGTGTTGATGGTAGAAAAGCACAAGTTCGTGCTCACCACCCCTTGTCCTCTTGAGCCTATTATTGAATCGGCTCAAGAGGAATATGATGCTTATGCTTCTTGGCTACATTCTGATAAGATTTCCATGTGTTACATCTTGGCATCTGTTAGTGATATATTTTTCTAGTGATATATTTTTGCTACATTCTGATAATATATTGCTAGTGATATATCTTGGCTACATTCTAATAATATATTGCTAGTGATATCTTTTTGCTATGTAATATTATCTAAATTGATACAGTCTAAAAATTAAATTCTAAAAGCCTTCAAATGTCCTGAATAGCACAAACGAGAGATGTCATAACTTTTGATTGGGAGCTTCAAATTATTTTCTGTAAAATTCTTCACAAAGTAGATTTCCATATATTTCTGTGGATATAAGATAATTGTCTATTTTTCCCCCAGTAATTGTAGCTTAATTTCAGAATTTAAGATTCTGCATAATCTATTTTCTTGAACAACAGAATTTAAGCTTTTTTTTGGATTGCCACGTTGGCAAGCCAGGTACTTTGGGTTGATTGGTCTATTCTTCATAACTATCTAGTTGATCTAACGTTTCTCATTCTATCTTCTCTAAGATGGAGTCTTTAGTCTAGATCTTGTCACGTGTCATGTGAAATTTTGTTTGTTCAGTTATGTTTTTTGCTACTGAGACCCTATTTTCGGAGGGAAAAAGAAAGACTGGAAAGGAAAACTTTACTGAAAGTAAGCCTTCCACCTCTAGCACCAAAAAGAAACACAAGAGAGGTCCAAAGAAAGCTAAGAAGCAGAACTCTAAAGCTTCAAAAGGCAAGGGCACTACAAGTGTCATCATTTTGGAGCCACTGATCATTGGAAACGTAACTGCCTGGACTATCTCAAATAGTTGAAATCCAAAGGTACAATACTTGTTATTGAGACCTGTTATGTGACTGACTCTATGATTTCGTGGATCGTAGACTCTGTAGCCACTAACAAAATCTATTGTTCCCTACAGGAATTCGGGAAAATCAAAAGGCTTGATGAGGGATATTTCACCTTCCATTGGGGGAATGGAGCACTAGTATCGGCCGTATTAGTTAGAACTATTAAATTATCATTTGATAACAGTTTTTTGAATTTATGAGATGTTTATAATATCCCAATTTTTGAAAAAACTTTATTTTAGTAGCTAGTTTAATTGAGTAAGGATTCACTATGAATTTTATTGATAAAGATATTGGTATTTTTAGAAATGATTGCTTAATTACTACTACATAGTTGATAAATAATTTATTCTATGTAAAACCAAAAATTCCAATAATATGTGACACTAAAGTAAATATTGATTACAAAGGGATAGTAAAAGGTTGAAGTCTGACTTAATCGATCTAACCTACTTGTGCCACTTACGTATTGGTCACATTAACTTAGAGAAGATTAAAAGACTTGCAGAGGATGGTCCATCGCAAACCTAAAGTGTGAAATCACTACCCACATATGAATCCTACATAGAAGGAAAAATGACTAAGAGACCCTTTTTCAGGAAAGGGTGAAAGAGCCACTCAATGCCTCGAACTTGTATATAGATATGTATGTGGGCCATTGAATATCTAAGTAAGAAGAGTTTATGAATACTTTGTAACCTTCACAAATGACTAGTCACATTTTGGACATGTTTATCCAATGTGCCAAAAGTCTAAAACCGTTAAAAAGTTCAAAGAGTAAAAGACTATGGTTGAGAAGCAATTAGAGAAACAAATCAAAACACTACGACCCAGTTGTCGTGGAGAGTACTTGCTAAGAGGGTTCGAAGACTTTCTTAAGGAATAAGGTATTCTTTCATAGCTTACCTCATCTGGCACTCCTTAACGAAATTGTGTGTCAGAGAAAAGGAATCAAATTATAATGGTATGGCTAGATCCATGATGAGTTACTCATCCCTCCCAGATTCGTTCTGGGAATATGCCTTTTAAACAACAAATATATTTTGAACCAAGTTCCGTCAAAGATGATTCCCAGTACACCATATGAAAGATGGAGTTGACGAAAATCATCTGTAAGCCACCTTAGGATATGAGGATGCCCGACACACGTGCTAAAACTGAAGATAGGCAAGTTGGTCAATCGATCGAAATTATGTATGTTTTTAGGTTATCCCAAGGGAACGAAGAGATACGTCTTATATAGTCCAAGAGACAAGAAAACATTCATGAGAATGAATACGCATTTTCTTGAGGAGGACTATATAAGAAGTGTGAAGCCGAGAAGCACACTTGTGCTAGAGGAATTATTGAGTGGAAGGCCACCGACTCTTAAATTAGGAACTGTTCCCGATTCAATAATGGAAGCGGCAAGAGCAAGAGCTTATGAAGTCTCGACGTAGTGGGAGGGTTGTAAGATAACCTAACAGGTACATGTCTTATGAAAATTCCTTAATAATAGTCTCAGATAAGGATCATGATGAACATGTTTCCTACTCGCAGGTCATGACTAGTCCCGAAGTAAACCTATGGCAAGAAGCCATGAAAGTCAAGATACAATCGATGTACTCGAACGGAGTCTAGAAGCTTGTACACCCTCCTGAAGGGGTAAAAAACCTATAAGGCGTAAATGGATTTATAAGAAAAATATATGTCTGAATGGGAATGTGAAGACATTTAAAGCTAGACTAGTAGCCAAGGGTCACACCCAAAAAGAAGGTATTTACTACGAGGATACCTTCTCGCTGGTGGCCATGCTTAAGTTCATCTGAATCCTCATGTCCATTGTTGATGACATTGACTTTTAAATCTGGAAGATGGACGTCAAGACTGTATTTCTGAATGGTAATCTTGAAGAGCGCATTTATATGGCTCAACCAGACGGTTCATGGAGAAAGGCCAAAAGAGCAAGGTTTTGTAAGTTGTTGAAGTCCATTTATGGACTTCAGATCATTTACGGACTTAAGATAATGTCCCGATCATGGAATATCATATTCGATGTAACTACCAATTTGAACAATTAGTGATGAACCCTGTCGGTATTACCTGATACATGAAGGAAAGGTTATTTTTTTAGTCTTATACATGGACGATATTCTACTCATTGGAAATGATGTAGAAAAATTATCTGATGTCAAGATTTGACTTGCAAAGTAATTTGATGTGAAGGATCCTTAGTTTTTGTTATTATATCCAGTTTTGGGGAAAACCCTTTTTTCAGTAGCTAGTTTAATTATATAAGGATTCACTACGAATTTCATTGATCAAGATATTGTTATTTTTAAAAATGATTGCTTAAGTACTACTGCACAGTTGATAAATAACTTATTCTTTTTAAAACCAAAAGTTACAATGATATGTGACACTGAAATAAATATTGACTACAAAGGGATAGTAAAAGGTTGAAATCTGACTCAATCAATCTAACCTACTTGTCGCACTTGCATCTTGATCACATAAGCCTAGACATGATTAAAAGACTTGCAAAGGATGGTCCATTGAAAACTTTAAGTGCGGAAACACTACCCACATACGAATCCTGCATATAAGGAAAAATTACCAAGAAACCCTTTTCAGCAAAGGGTGAAAGAGATACTCAATACCTCGAACTCGTACATAGTGATGTATGTGGATCATTGAATATCCAAGCAAGAGGTGGTTATGAATATTTTGTAACCTTCACAAATGACTAATCGCATTTTGGACATGTTTATCTAATGCGCTAAAAGTCTAAAACCTTTCATAAGTTCAAAGAGTAAAAGGCTATGGTTTACAAGTAATTATAGAAACAAATCAAAAAACTACAATCCAATCATGGTGGAGAGTACTTTCTAGGAGAGTTCATAGACTTTCTTATGGAAGAATGTATTCTTTCTCAGCTTACAAATCCTGGAGCTCCTTAATAGAATGGTGTGCCACAGAGAAAGAATCAAACTCTAATGGATATGATTAGATCCATGATGAGTTACTCATCCCTCCCAGATCCGTTCTAGGGATATACCTTGGAAACATGACCATATACTCTGAACCAAGTTTCGTCTTTCCCAGTACACCATATGAAAGATGGAATGGACAAAAATCATTTCTAAGCCACCTTAGGATATGGGGATGCCCGACACATGGATTAAGATTGAAGATAAGCAAGTTGGCCAGTCGATCAGTATTATGCATGCTTGTAGGTTATCCCAACAAAACGAAGAGATATGTGTTTTATAGTCCAACCGACAAGAAAACATTCTTGAGCATGAATGCACATTTTCTTGAGGAGGACTATATAAGAAGTGTGAAGCCAAGAAACACACGTGCTAGAGAAATTATTAAGTTGGAGGGCACCGACTTTCCAATCAGGAACTATTCCTGATTCAATAATGAAAGAACCAAAGTAGGATCAAGAGCTTATGGAGCCTCGACGTAGGTGTGAGGGTTGTGAGATAACCTGATAAGTACATGTCTTATGGAGATGCCTTAATAACAGTTTCAGATAAGGATCCTCATGTCCATTGTTGATGCCCTTGACTATGAAATCTAGCAGATGGATGTCAATACTATATTTCTGAATGGTAATTTTGAAGAGCGCATTTATCTGACACAACTAAATGGGTTCATGGAAAAGGTTCAAGAGAGCAAGGTTTGTGTACTGTTGAAGTCCATTTATGGACTTAAGCAAGCGTCTCGATCCTGGAATATCAGACTCAATGAAACTGTCAAGAACTTTGGTTTTGAATAGTCAGTGGACGAACCCTGTGTGTATAACCCTATACATGAAGGGAATGTTATTTTTTTAATCTTATACGTGGATGATATTCTACTTATTGGAAATGATGTAGGAAAATTATCCAATATCAAGATTTGACTTGCAAATTAATTTGATGTGAAATGTCTTGGAGAAGTTGTCTTTATCTTAGGTATTCGAATCTTTTGAGATAGAAAGAACAAACAATTGGAACAGTCACAAGCATCTTTTATTGATAACATGATGGATCACTTCAGTATGCAAGACTTCAAGATAGGATATATTCCCTTTAGGCATGGAGTCAGGCTTTTCAAGGAGCAGTCTTCCAAGACTCCTCAAGAACAGGAAGACATGAGAATGATTCCATATGCCTTAGCTATAGGAAGTCTAATGTATGTGATTCTTTCAACTAGGCCAGATATTTGCTATACCGTGGGAATGCTGAATCATTTCCAATCTAATCCAGGACTCAAGCATTGGAATGCCGTCAAGCATATCCTCAAGTACCTTTGGAGAATGAGAAACTACATGCTTGTGTATTCAGGTACTGACTTGAATATGACGGGTTATACGTACTCTGATTTTCAAGAAGACAGGGATTTTAGGAGGCCCACTTCAAGATCGGTGTTCATCCTGAATGGTGGATCAGTATTATGGAGAAGTATCATGAAATCTTACATTGTTAATTCTACCATGGAAGCTGAGTATGTGACGGCTTGTGAAGCTGCAAAGGAGGTTGTCTGGCTTAGAAAGTCCCTGAAAACTTTTGAAGTCGTTCCAGATGTTGACAAGCCCATGACACATTTTTTTTGTGATAATAGTGGGGCTATAGCAAACTTGAAGGAACCGAGGAGTCATAAAAAATCCAAACACATAGAGCAAAAGTATCATCTCATCACAAATTGTTCAGTGTGGAGATGTTGTAGCAACACACATATCGACGGTCAACAACCTAACTGATTCATCCACGAAGACTTTAAGTGGTAAATTATTTGATGGTCATCTGGAGGGCATGAGGATATGAGATTGTTCACGCCTACTTTAGTCCAAATGAGAGTTTATTAGGATTGTGTCCATAAAATAAACTGTAATATTTATTTATGAGTAGTTAGATATTTCTTTGACATTTATGTATTACTGAATTTTATGAATAAAGTATGTTTATAATTTACATAAGTCCTGGAACTATTAGCAGCATAAGATGAGTAAAGACATAGGGGTCTTCTAGACAAACTCTTCTAAAATAGTTCAGAATGTTATTCACAGTCTTAGGATCGACTGGACAATCAAACCTTATTATGACTGTTAGGTTGAACCAAAGGATGTCGGTCTTGAGATGAGAGTGAAAACTGTAACTGTTGACCTGGACATGTTATGGAACATGTTGAATAGACTAATAATAAATTAGTTTATAGCAAAGCCATTTATCTTGTTCTAAATCTAATTGTTATACCTTAAGGATATTTTATGATTATCTTAATCATGAGGTGAATATGATACTTGATAGTTACTTGTGATCTTTGATACGTCAAGGGAGTAAGTTCGAATCGTCGGACAATACCTTAGTTGTTGGGATCATGATTCAACCATGTTGGAGTTGCGTGATTCACAGTTATTGAATTTATGGTAAGATTGCAATAGTAACAATATCATCTTATGCATTATTGATGAGTGTGTGAATCAATAAATTAGGTTTGGTACTTGATGACATGAGTCATTGAATAAGATATTGTGAACTATACGAGACACTTTACTGATAAGTCTTTCTTATTCATTGTCAATAAATGAGTTAAGAAAATAATAACTAGAGTTGTAAAATTATAATTTTAGATCCAGCTCTTATTACTGATATTCACGAAGGATAATATCATAAAATATTTCGTGGACCATGAAATAAAAATGTTTATTTGCACCAATATAAAATGTAGCATGCATGAATCGATAATTGATTCGGCATCGGACTTATAGTGAAGTCGTACGATGTCGAAATTAAATAGGCCAAGAATTTATGGAGATAAATTTACTACGTATTTGAATCCTATAGATTTATTCATATGAGTCCATTCGATTTCAGGAGTAGCTCATAAAGACAGGAATGTGAAACAACATCAGTTAGACCAAAACTCTGTTTTGGACCAAGATACACTTCCCGAACCCATAGGTAATGGATGTCATCACTAAATTAGTGAACGGCATAATTAATGTTCAAATTAATTAATTTTTTATTTTCTAATTATTAGGTAATTAGTAAATAAAAAATTAATTAATTGATAGGGATCAATTTAATTTATCAATTTAGATTGATGAATTTAGATAGAGTATTGGCTCTAAGGGAGATGTAAAAATCATAGAGAGTAGTGCATGAAGATGGTGAATTTTGGTAATTTACAATATAGGAGTATATGTATAAATTCTGTAGTTATTATATTAGAGATTGTAATAGGGTTGCATCCCTAAGCAAGCTAAGTGTTAGACATAGAAGAAAGAAGAGAAAAAAATGTTTTTTCTTCCTCAGTTGTTTAGAGAGCCCACACTCTATTTCTAACAATATTCTTGCGAGACATACATATGAATCCTAGGAGTAGTTGGTTGTGTGAAGATCAATTGAAGTTCTATGAATCTTAAGAATGAGGAACGTGAGACAATAAATTGATCCCGTCAATTCAGAAATTTTTCATTACAAAAAAAGGTAAAAATTATTTCTATCTCTTCTCGATACATTTATCTAAATATGTATGATTGTTGAAAGGTTATATTTAATATGATTAAATATTTTTTTTGAAAAATTTTGATATTCCACCTACGAACCGTTCGTGGTTCATTAATTTTTCTTCAATTTTTAAAACCCAATCCAACACCCATATCCTGCCTTGTCAAACTTAGAAATTAACTATAGGTGAAGCTTGTCAAAAAAATCCTTAGGTTGCCAGATATAGACGGTCTCATTGATGGTGTCATTGAGGAAGACATTGTTAGCATCAAAGCTGTCTAAAAGGCAAGTACATGATCAAAGCTAGGGTGAGCACAAGTCTTATGGTCACTAGTTTTGCTAAAGGACTGAAGGTAATAGTCTAGTCCAAGCCTGGGGTTTGGTATAAATCCTTGGCTACTAGTCTGACTTTGAAACCTATGATTTTGACCATCTGACATTGGTTGGAGTCTAGCAACCGTTTTGTTGCCCACAACATTCATTCATTTATGGTAAGGAACCAATGTCTAAATGTGATTGCGTAACAATGACTTATACTACTGTAGTACAATGTGCTTCCACTTAAGGTGAGAAAGGGCCTTTTCGGTGGAGTTTAGTCCATTGGTAAAATGTTAGTAATGGTGACGCTGGTTCTTGGATATGTGGCTTGGACCAGTGTTTTGGATCTGATGATCATAGGCTTGAGGGGTCTAGGAGGTACATATTGGATAGCTTGGGCAATCTTGGGTCTAGTGATCATGAGATGAGCATCAGTGTGTGAGTGAGTGAATGTGAGATGTTGTATTGGTGTTTGGGTGTAGGATAGGAATGACATCCTTTCATAAAGGGAAAACATGAAAAGAAATTATTTAAACTACATTAATTGAATTAAAATCTATAAGAAAATAATTCAATAATCCAATAATATAATAAACGCACGCTAATTAAACTAACTCAAGTAACAATTGAAGAATCAAGAATGAAACTCAGTTAGCCATGAATTAAGAATTAAATATTTAATATGCGGAGGCTAAATGCGTTGAAATAAATATATAAAATATAATGCGGAATCTTTAAACATGGAAATATAAATAAGCAAAGTAATCATGCAGGAAATTAAGCGCCAAATCAAACAGAGTAGAGAAGAGGGAGACTGACACGTGATAATTTTACATGGTTGGGGAAAATTTATCCCTACATCCCCACTTCAAGGATCCCCCTTGAATATTTTTTCCTAGAGATCTTCTTATGGGTGAAGACCAAACCTTTACAAACCTAATTGTTTTATGGTGCCAATCAAATCTTGACAATCTTGCACAATCGAGATTTTGATCTCTTACAGAAACTCTCACTGTCTCAAAGAGTAGATCTCTCAATTTAACCTCTAAATATTTTTCTAGCTTCTCCCTAGTAATTCTTGTAGAATAACGCTCCCCAAAATTACACCTCTCAATACTATATGAAATACAATAATTTTTGTTAAAGAGGAGTGGCTGACATGATGAACCAAATGGGACATTTATAGGTGTGGCTGGAGAGGGTGCTAAACAATGTGGCGGTTGGTCCAACTGTTGGGCCGATGATCAATTAAGGGAACATTTTCCTTGATTGACCAACATGTAGGACCGTTATGTGACCCCTTTTATAAAGAAAAAGTAGTAAAAAGAAAGAGTTTGAACTCAAAAAATAAATTGCCTGAAATAAAATTAATTACAAAGAAATTGATCAAGCAATAATATAATGAACAAAAAATGATGACGTGGGATATAATGTGCAAAGAGTAAATGTGCGTGAGATTAAATATGTAAAATTAAAGTACACGTAAATAAAGAGAGTTAGGAAGAGAGATTCAACACCATTATTTTTACGTGGTTTGAGAAAATCTGTCTCACGTCCACGCTTAAAGGATCACTCCTTGAAGATTTTTTCCTCATGATCTTCTTACGGGTAAAAACCAAACCAATACAAACCTTATTGGCTTAAAGAGTAGTTCTTTATTTTTTTGCTCACAATAATTTTCTAGTTTCTCTTTTGGAAGTATCACAAATCAATGCTCTAACTATCGGGAGCCCACTAGTGAACCGATTGGAAATTAGGGATTTCATTTATTAATTGCACAAACTGGCATAATGGTAGGGAGCCCATCAGTGGATCATTTCAGTAGGCTATGTATACTAAAGTTGTGCCGGTTTGGCTATCAAAATAGAGGTGAACCAAGCCTTGACATGTTTACAAAATTTGGTCTGGTTTGGTGTATTATAGTCTAGTTCATGAGAGGTTTGATCCAGATCTGGATTCTTTGTAACATTTTGATTTCAAAAAACTTTAATTCATACTTCAAGCTTTTTATACACGTCGTGTGTATCTTGCAATGTACGATTCAGTTACCTTTATTATATTTGAATAAACATATATTAAAAAGTGTTTCCACCTTGTTTTCACTTTATTTATAGCCTACACATTTGATTAAAATATTAGTCCACATATTATTTGTCATCGTCAAAATTGTCACAATGACTAAGGTCAATACAAGTGGTCTGCAGGTTTGGAGGTCATAGGTCAACAAGTTCAGACCGGTCTACCAGAGACTCGACTGGTCCGCCTATTGGCTCCTTTTATTTTGGCATGTTTTTCATGTTCCATAAGCCAACCAGTCTACACATTTTGGAAATCGGCGGGCTTATTTTGAAGATTTGATATGAGAAATTTACGCAAGTTTGGTTCGCTTTAATTGGATGAGGTTTTGAATAATGAGTTTTCTTTTTCTAATATAACCACATTCTCTTGTATGTACTTCATTTCATGTGTCATTAGAGATCTCAAAAGTTCTTCAAGTGAAAGGGTTTCAAGGTCCTTTGCTTCTTGAATAGTAATTGTCTTGTTCTCCCATGACTTTGATAATGACCTAAGAACTTTAATTACCCATTCACTATCTGTAAAGGTCTTACCAAGAGTTTTGAGAGAATTTATAATACTATAACTGCATGCAAACATATCATTAAGGATTTTAATTTCACAAATTTCAAAAAGTTCATATTCATACATAAGAGTATGAATCTTGGATCTTCAATCTCATTTTCGCTTTCATGTGTGATTTTCAAATAATGACATATATCTTTAGTCAAATCTCATGATTTAGGCACATAAGGTCCATTTATGACAACATCCTATAAATTGTAATCAAGGGATTGAAAATATACAATCATTTTAATGATTGTTCAAATACAACCCAAATGAAAATGTTATAGCTCAATACAATCCCAAATGAAAATACTATAGCTCAAGACGGTTAAGTTTTATGAATAGATCATCAAGCTCCGATACTAATCATAGGATGGGTATGACACTCTTTATAAATGAAAATTTAGTACAAAATGATTTGAACTTGAAAAATAGATTGTTTGAAATAAACTTTATAAGAAAGTAAGTCAATCAAATAATAATATTGAAATGCTCAATTAAGTTAAACTAATTTAATTACCAACTGAGGAATCAATAATGAAAATCAACTAGCTACGAGTTAGGAATTAAATAAAAAATACACAGAAGCTAAAATACGTGAAAATAAATAAAGAAAATATAATGTGAAATCTTTAAACGTGAAAATATAACCGACTAAAATAATAATTTTGAAGGAAATCAAAGTGCATGAAATTAAGGAGATTAGGGAAGAGAAAGATTGACATGCGATGGTTTTACGTGGTTCTGAGAAAACTATCTCTACGTTAATGCTTGAAGGATCCCATTTGAAGATTTATTTTCTCGTGATCCTCGTATCGGTGAAAATCAAACATTTACAAACCTTATTATCTTATGGTGTCAATCAAACCTTGACAATCTTACATTGTCGTGATTTTGATCTCTTATAAAAACTCTCACTCTCTGAAAGAGTAAATCACTCAATTTAAGATCTCAATCTTTTTCTAGCTTCTCTCAAGAAAATCTTGCAGAATAACGCTCATGAAATTACACCTCCAAATAATAAAGAATACAATAATCCATGTCAGAGAGGATTGGTTGAAAGGTGGAGCCAAATGGCGCATTTATGGGTGTGCGAGCTAACCTGTGAGTCATTGTTCAATTAAGAAAAGTAGTTCCCTGATTGACCAACTGGTCCGCCAGTTAGGAGGTCAGCGGTCGACCATTTCAATCTAGTCCACTAATGACTCCACCAGTCTATTAGTTGGATCCTTTTCTTACGGTATGTTTAGCATGTTTCATAAGACAATTATTCTACCAGTTTAGGGAACTAGTGGGCTGATCGTAAAGATTC
Organism: Datisca glomerata; assembly: GCA_003255025.1. NCBI lineage: Eukaryota > Viridiplantae > Streptophyta > Magnoliopsida > Cucurbitales > Datiscaceae > Datisca > Datisca glomerata. The sequence goes on from QANY01012330.1 coordinate 251,865, forward strand.
AATATGCCTAAATTGAGCTAGTTTGGATGCCAAACTGGAGGTGAACCGATCACTGATATTTTTAATCACATGGTCTAGCTCGGTCAGAAATGTTCTTATTCATGAATGGTTCAATCAACCTCGAGATTCCTTGTGACGTCACAAGTTCACACAAGTTTGATACAAACGTTGAGTTTGACAAGTTCGTGTTCTTCACAATAACTCATGTATATCTTGCAATACTGGGTTTTGGTTACCCTTAATATTTCTTGATGAACAATTGTAAAAAGTGTTTTTGACCTTGTTTTTCTTCATTTAGAACCTACATACTTGAGAATAATATTAGTCCACATATTTTTTATCATTATCGAAATTTTCACATTGACTAGGGTCAACATGAGGAGGGGTGTGGGGATGATGGCAGAGATAATGAAACGGATGAGGGTGTAGAGACATTATCCATAGTAATCTTGGAGTAGGAGGAGCCCTCTAAACTGTTTGCCCTTGGGGAGTTGAGGGAATGAGTTGACTTACATAATGAAATTTAATCCCAAAGAAAGAGTAGGTGAGAAAGTTTAGAAACCTATTCCAAAATTATTCTTAAAATAAAAGTACTTCTCATAGAAAACAGCATCAATTACACTATGCAACTTGCCAAAACAAGTGTGAAGAGGAGTGACCTATAAAAACAGACATGGTGGTCATGTCTTTTGTCATTTGACTATTAAGACAAACAGATGGCCAAAGTATAAAAAAGTGTGAAATAAACATAATTAACAGTAATTTCAAACATATACCTTAGATATCATATCAAATCTTCATCATTGCTATAAAATGGTGTAAATGAGAAATTTTTCTTGCATCATTTTCATAAACGATAAAAAGTTTGAAACTTGAGCTTCTAGCTGAGTCACCTTCGCCATTGAGATTTTAGCTTAGGAACCTTTGTGCATTGAGATTTCAACCTCCTCAGCCCCTGTCCTCACTAACTCATATTCCTTAGTTGGATCACTCGTTTGGGATGTACCTTCACAAATTTAATTGCACTTCAGGTAAATAACTCTGAGATTTCAACCTTTTTTTTGTTTGACACACGCAATAGTATTTGTTTCAATACATCTCTGTCATTGGTGAAAGGACATTAATATTTATTCTACATACTAGATAAAAGTTGTTATGTTTGATGTGTGTGATTTGTATGCAAGTGCACGTATCACTAACAAGTAATAAAGTAATAACTGAGTGTGGACCTCCACAAGAACTGATGGAAAACTAAGTAATTAGATAGATCAAAGTGAAACCTATCAGAAATATAGTAATAACAATAGTTTGAGTCAATTAACCTAAAATTAAAGCAAAAGTATTAATCTAAATATATTGATTCAAAGCAACACTTGCAAAATGTGAGATTTAAGACAAGTAACACTGGTGTATTCAATAATGGAAAGAGCTAGCATGGTTAACTCCCATTATCATTAATATTCCTAGTTAAATCTACTTATGTAGCATTAACCTCAACTCTTTTACACAACATATTTCCATCCTTATGATTACTAACTTTAAGGTTAATTAACTTATTCCTAAGCCAATATCATATTAGAGTTTCCTTTCATTAGTTCCAGCTGATTGGTTTACAAGGTGAGCATATATACCTATATACCTCACTAAATACTTAGATACATATGATGTAAGTATTCAAGTATCATTCAAGCTATTTTCATTAGATTAAACCCTTCCAGTATTTAAACCAACTTTTATCTTATTAAAGATGGCCAGTCTTGATCATTAAGTAATCTTGAATGAAATCTATCAAGAAATGAGCAACAGAAACTTCATTAACTAGAAATAATAACCTTAAGGTTCATTACCCATACTACCTTAATAGTTTTAGCTCATACTAAGCTTAGGAGAAGATTTGAATACAACCATTACCATTTTTTACTTACAAAAAATGAAGCTAAGAATAGAAAATACAGCAAAACAAATAAGGGCAAAGATGAAAATAGAGAAAAGAATAAAAGAATATCCTTCTCATTTATCTTCTTCCTCGTGTCATTTCTTACCTTTTCTGTCCTTTCTCTCCTCTTTCTTCTCTACACGATGTTCCCATATCTTAGCAAAGGTGTCAGCTGCTTCCTCTAAAGGATGTACTTTCTATATATAGAGCCTTCAAAATTAGGGTTTTAGCTTCAAACAGGGATACTGTCAAGCAACTACTACATCGGGGACCACAACAAAAGCGTCGATGCCATCTGGCTAACTAACCTTTGAGTGTAGAGCTTTTCCTTCCTCTAGAGCGTCAGCTGAGCTAAACGACAAACTTCCATGACATGCATGCATGGGCTTTGCTATAGCAACATTTTCTCTTGCCACTCCTCTCTCAAGGTTCCCTGCACAGAAGCACAATCGTATGCATAAATTGCCCAAAAACTATTGAAATGCTAGCAAAGCATCAAAACTCAACAAAAAACTAAACTTCAATGAAATGACACAATTAGATAATAAAATGAACCGTAAATCTAAAATTAGTAATGAATTAGACTTGCCAATGTAAAGATAACTCTAAGTTCTTATAGTTATCACACCCTCAAACTTTCAGCATCACTCATCCTCGAGTGATGTTGACCCAAAACAAACTACTTGCTAAAGAGAGAACAATTGGCACCCCCCCCCCCCAACTTATCTAGTTTTTCTTTTAAATGCAAGCCATAAATCTAAGCCCCTTAACTAACCTAATCAACAACTTACTATAAAAGGAAAGAAGAATTTTAACTAGTACTCCCAAACTTACTTATTGGAGGTGTTATCCTAATTCCCTCAATGAGTGTGCTAGAAATTAGAGTTACTCTCTCAGATTTCTTAGGCTACTTTAAACAAAGATCCTAGACTTAATTTGTTCACTTAATCTTGACAACCTAACGCAACAGAAAATAGCAAGTAGCATGAAGCTTACTTATCAAAGGGGGAAAGCAATTGAATTTGTGAAGATCACAAGGAAATTTTAAGATCTAAGTTGTAGTCTTTTTATTCTATTGAATTCTTTTTCCCTTTTTTCATTTTTTTAATAAATTAGATTACCTCTCATGTTATACTGCTTGTTTATGTGAATAGTTGACACTTGTGGTGAAGACACCTAATTATTCAGCAATATAACAAGCAAAGCTGCTAACTTTCTTTTATTTTTACTTTTGCATTTGCTATAACAGCAAGGTCACACCAAAATTTCCAAAGGAAATACCCCCCCCCCCCAAACTTGAATATTTGCCATGGTGATTTGCTACAACAATGCCTTCTAGAAGTTCTAGGTGCCACTAGAAGTTCTAGGTGCCAAAATGAGCATTAAGCCTTACTCAGTTTTAAAATGTCCTCCCCCCCAAATTTAACACTTGCAGTGTCCCCACTACAACTAAGAAATGCTAACATCATCAACCATAAACAAAAATTAAAATTGTCCAACCATTCCAAACAAATTCACAAGCAACAAGAAATGAAATAGAAATAACAAGAAATAAAAGAAAGGGGCTAGACTGGGACTCCCATTATGCTACTGCAGTAGTCGAGTAGCTTTCATTACTTTAAGGAGCTCGTAAGCCATCCTCTCCTTTTAGAGGCTGCTTTGAGGTCAGATAGTCTTTTCTGCATCGTTTGTATTTCCTCCTGAATTTTATCCTTGAAAGATCGCTCATTCTTAATTGTTTTGAGCTTCTTCTTGGCACTGACATTAGATCCAGCTTTTGCTATTCTTTTCAGAAGATTTCCACTTGGACTTGACAGTCTTAGGGGATTCTTCTCCTTTCTTCAAAGCCTGTTTCTCTAGGCTGAGGGTTAAAAACTTCCTATTTCCTTTGTCTTTTTTTCTTTTTAGTCGATGATTTGGGTGGTGGTGTTAGTAGTTCTTCATCCTCATTCTCATAAACTTCTTCTTGTTGTTGCTCCTATTCCTTTTCTTCTTCACTAGCTTCTTTATACTCCTAATCCTTTTCATCTTCAGCCTATGTTTATTCATCCTCAGTAACTTCATCATCTTCTTCCTTCTCAATATCTACTTTATCCTCTTTGGCTTTAGTCTCTTCCTCTTACATAACTTCCTCCATCTCGGAGGCCACATTATCTTACCTAATTTGCTCCTCATCAACCTGCTCGTCCTCTGGTTTTTCCTCTTCCTCGATCTTCTAAAGGTGAAGAATAACCTTAAAAAAGGGAGGCAAGGACCAAGTAGGTTTTGTAAAGTTTTTCTAGAAGCTTTTCTGCAGAGCAGGGTCTCGTGCTTGAGCATATTTACAAAATGCTTGATTTTGGCGCTCCAGCTGCAACAACAATTTTCAGGCTTTCTTTTGCAGGGCTTCATGTCGAGTAAGCTTGTTATTGAGTTTCTCCAATATTTGGCCAAGGTCAATGATTTCCACTGCCTTCTCTTTAGAAGCTTGTTTGGAAGATGAGGGCTCATCTAGGTCCTTACTATTTTCTGCGGCAAATCTTGCTATAATAGTCATATTAATGGCCCCACTGTTTATCTATAAATGATACGACCAACATTAATGGAAATATATACATCCTATTTTCTTGATAATTAAACAAAGGAAATATAGACATCCAATTTTCTTGCCAACACATACTCCAATCTTCCTAGAAATGATACGATAAACATTAATGGATTTTCCAGACAATAAAGCATGCAATAGAATCAATCTCTTTTGAGTGACAATTTGTATGTGTGGTGTGGGCATAATAGCAGTGTGAATGAAATGATACCATACTTTGGCCCTAGGCTTAAGAGTTGACCTAAGATATGTCCTTACACGTTCTGTAGACACACTATGCCATTTAGTACACATAACAGTTAATTCTTTCAGGATAGCATTCAACTTTACCTCGGATATCTCTTTTGCCAAAGTAGAATATTCATCATCCAAATCATCCAAATCAAAAATAGAATTTATAACTTCACAGAGAAAGAAACAAGGGTACCTCATAGTGATACAACATTTTACTTAGGACTAAGCGAATTCGCGTAAAATTCTCTTACCAAAGGAAGTACTGCACTATCTAAATGCACATAAAATCTTCTCCAGTTCTTTTTTGTAATAATGGTTGTGATGTGCTTGGGGAGCCCGAGAGAAGGAATGAGCTCTATTGCGAAGCCTTTCTCTTCGTGGAATCTCTTCACACGGATTTCTTCTTCATTCCTCTTTTCAACAGCATCACTCAAATTTTTCGGTGACTACAAACTTTTTGGGGTGGATTTTTGTTTTTATCTTACTTGTTCTCTTTTGCTTTGAAGAAATGAAAGAAAAACTCTCTAGAAAAAGGAAATAGGTTTTTAGGGTTTTGACACAAACATGGAACTTCTCACAAAGGTATGTAGGGGAAAGCTTTTTGAACTGAGAAGAGGTTGCGTGTTGGAGGTGGCAAGGGGCTTTTGAATTTAAAGCCTACGAAGCTCTTCCCCATTGTGCCACATGTCTACCTCCACCACTGATTTAGCGGTATAAATTTTGAATTTCACGAACTTCTAGTGATTCGTTACTTTAAGCACGAATTGCAAGATATTTTAGTTGAGCTGGCATACGCTTGCTGTAGCTTTCCTTTTATGGAGCTATAGCAAATAATTCCTAAAAATCCTTTTCTTGTACAATAGTTGTCCTTTTAGTGCGTCCCTTATTGTACCTTCCTACGAAATAAATCACACAAGATCCTCCTCAGCTAAGATATTGAAATTAAATGAGAATATTCTATTAAATGAGGAATATTATATATTAATTAGGGGAATAAAGGAGTTAAATATGAGATATTCTAGCCTAAATTAAACAAAAAGAAATAAAAATCAACTTAAATGGAAATGAATTGAAAATAAAATCTTCCTAGGATGTCTCCCATAAGCGCTTGTTATTAAGTCTTCAGCCTGACTTGAGCTTGTTCTTCACGGGTCATTAAGCTGGACTGAGGTCTTCATCCTATCCACCTCATTGCCCCCAATATTATTTCACCCTCTACCCATTAACCTTAAATTCTCTCCTAGTCTTTTCATCTAACAGATCAACACCACAATATGGGTATACTTTAATCAGTTTAAACGGCCCAAACCATCGTGACTTTAGTGTTCCAGGGAAAATTTTAAGCTTTGAATTGAACAGTAGAACTTGGGCCCTTGGCTTCATTTCTCGGTCCATAATTCTTTTATTATGACACTTCTTGGTCTTCTCTTTATAGAGCCTTGCACTCTCATATGAAAATAGTACGAATTCATCTAGTTTCTTCAATTTTAAGGCTTTATTCTTTCCCGTAGCTTGCAGGTCCAAATTCAACTTCTTAATAGCCCAAAAAGCCTTATGTCGTAGCTCCAATAATAAGTGGTATGCTTTGCCAAAGACTAACTTATAAGAAAACATTCACAAAGGACTCTTGAAGGTAATTCTATAAGCCCATAGTGTATTATCAAGTCTAATACACCAATCATTTTTGTTGGGGTGGAGAACATTTTCCAAAATTCTCTTTCTCTCTATTAGATAGCTCCACTTTCCCACTTATCTGTGGATTGTATGTGTAGTAACCTTGTGCTTTACCCCATAATTAGCATAGAGTCCTTCAAAAAACCTGTTGTAAAATGCGTTCCTTCATCACTTATGATGGCTCTAGCAGTCCCGAGTCTTGTGGAAATGTTTTTCTTTATGGATTTGACCTCTGCTTTTGCATCATTTGTTGCCGGTGCTGAGACTTCTACCCACTTGGATACAAAGTTTATAGCCATTAGGATTTACATGTTTCTAAAGGAATGTGGGAATGACCCCATGAATTCTAATCCCCATACATCAAAAAGTTCAACTTCCAAGATGTTGTTGAGAGGCATCTCTTACCTTTAAGTTATGTTCCCAATCCTCTGACATCTGTCACAATTTTTTGCCACTTCATGTGCATCTTTAAAAATGGAAGGCCAATAATAGATAGCTAAAGCTTTTTGGTTTTTGTACTTAATCCTCCAAAATGCCCTCCATAAGGAGAAGAATGGTTTTTTTTCCAATATGCTTTGGATTTTCTCTTCTAGGACACATATTCTAAAGATTGGTCAGGTCCTTGTTTATAATGGTTAGGATCATCCCAGTAGTAGGCCTTAATTTGCTTAAAGATTTTTTTCAACTGTTTTGAATTGAGCTCAGGAGGTAGCACTCTACTTGCTAAGCAAATCACAATACTAGCATACCAAGGGGCTTCTACTTTTAAGATTGCCAATATTTGTTTATCTGGAAAGGTTTCTGCTCAACCGGTCTAGCTTAGACCTTAACCGTGGCACAATCATTGCAAAAAACTTTGCACTTCATGCACTTCCTAGGTAAACCTTTATATTCCACTCTAATTTGCATATTCTTGCTGCCTGGCAACCTTACATCAAAGTACTCTAAAATTTTAGAGTTTACATCCACTTCAACACAGATTTTGGCAAAGGAAATCCTAGTGCATTTATCAGTCATAGAGTCAGCAAAGAGAGGGACCCCCACAACACTAGCAATCCTACTAAACCATTTTCCCTTTCTAGAGTTCCAATGGAACATCCCTTAGCTTAATCCAAATGGGAACCATTTGGATAGCTTCCTTGGAGAGCTTCATGTTCTCATGCCAAGCTTTGAGCAAAACATGTCTACCAACAAGGTGCCAAGGACCTTCATCGAATATGTAGTCCCTCAATTTAGTATATGAATATTTAAAGAAGAAGAAACATGTGACTAAAGCTAGGACCTGCAACAGTCCTCTATCTCCCCATAAGCTATGAGTTGCGCGGTGCACCATCAAGAAAATAGGCTTCCTATCAATGAAGTGGCCTACAATACAAGATTTAATCACAACCTCCTCAAGTATTTAAATTTGAGCATTCTTCCCTCCTTTAATAGGCTCTAGAAAAGCAAAGGACATCTTGCAAGCTTTCCTCCCCTTAACCATTTCATCCCATGAAGCCTTGGTAGAGAGAACATTTTCACTTATGCTACTATCCTTGCTAGCATGGGAGGGGCCAGCTCCGCAAAATCCATTTAGGATAGGATTCAATTAGTCTAACTAAACAATGTTAATTTCATCATTATTCCTATCATTGTTCACTATTCTAACCAGGCTCGAGTACACTTCGTTAGACTTGAGATTAAAGGTTGGTAGAGTAGGTAAATAAGGGGTGTTGTCAAGTATATTGCCCTTACATTTATCCTTGCTTTGGGCCAAGAGATGGACCCCTTGACAACCTTCCCTAGGTGAAATAGACAGCTGCTTTTCCAAAAGGTGTGATGTACTAGGAGTGACATCACTATCAGTTTATCTTTCTTCACCAAAAACCACCATTGGATAAGCTTATTGTGAACTGTTGCAGCCATGCTTGGGTCAAACCTAGAGCTTTAAATTCTTGCAGTGTCTTGAATCATATGCTCCTTAGAACCCATGACATTAGGAATAATGTTTAGAGCTTAGTCTTTGAGCAGTTTCACTAGGGAATCAACAATGTCTTTCCTGGCATTCTCCATCATCCTATTTATTTCAGAGTTCTCCATTAGAGGGATAACAACCACTTCTTGTAGCTCATCTACACTCAAACTAACCTTGTCAACTTCATTATCAAAGTTACAAGCTAAACTATCCAAACCAAGCTGTTATGACAAGGACTCAAGACCATCTTCACAACCTTCCATCTCACTATTAAAATCATCATCAATATTATCCCTACTTTATCCCATCTGGATCATCAACATTCTCTGCCATTAAAGCTCCCCGCAAGGAGGGAGAAAGAATGAAGCTTACTAAAATCACCTAGAGAGATAAGCTCTTACTTAGAGAGAATGATCAAAATCATTTTTCACAAAAAGGCACTAGGGGACATTTGCTTCAGTTTAATAGAATGCAATGTATTGAAATACATATGAAGTTTCTTATAGATACTCATTCTTTTATTTAGTAACTAATTTATGTAAGTTTTAAATGAAACAACTTTTGGAATATGTGCAAGAATCTTCAATCCTCATTCCATTTTGAGCGATGAACGACTGAAAGGAAACCAGAAGAGAGAAGGATGAAATTGCTTGAGAGAGAGAGCAAGAGAGAGAGATAGAGAGAGTGAGCAAGCGAGTGAGAGAAAGGAGGAGAGAGAGTGAATGTGTGTGTGTGAGAGAGACAGGGAGAGAGAGAGAGATAAAGATAGTAAGAGAGAGATAGAGACATAGAGAGCGAGCGAGTGAGAGAGATAGAAAGTGAGAGAGATGAGATAGAATGTGTGTGAGCGAGAGAGGGAGAGAGAGAGAAACCAAACGAGCAAGATAGGGAGAGAGAGTGTGAGTGAGTGAGTGAGTGAGAGAGAGAGAGAGAGACAAAGGACATAAGATAGACAGAGAGACATAGAGATAGGGTGTGACAGAGAGGGAGAGAGAAAGAGAAAGAGGAAGAGATGGAGAGAAGGAGAGAAAGAGAGAAATATAGAGAGATAGCAAGAGAGAGAAATAGAGAGAGGGAAAAATGGGGTTGTCTGAGGGAGGTAAAAGGCGAAACAAGGGGATTGAATTATGACTTCTTATATACCAATGGTCTACGTGAAACAAGGGGATTAAATTATGACTTCTTGTATACCAATGGTCTACGTAAAAGCTGGTATATTTAACAAGAGAGATAGAGAGAGAGTGAGGGAGGACGAAGAGAGGGAGAGGGGGAGGGAGAAGGGGGAGAGAGATACACAGAGAGATAGAGAAGCGAGAGGGAGAAGGGAGAGAGAGATACACAGAGTGATAGAGAAAGATGGAGAGGGGGTGGGTAGTGTAATGGAGGGAAAACGCAAAAAGGGAATAAATTAGGGCTTAATGTATACAAATGGTCTATGTAAAAGCTGTATATGTAAGAGAGAGAGACGGAGGGAGGGAGAGAGAGATAGAGAGCGAGAGAGACCAAGCGAGCAAGATAGTGGGAGAGAGATATATAGAGCGAGAGATAGAGAGAGTGAAAGAGGGAGAAATTAAAATTACTTCATTGTTCTTCCACAAGCTTCAAAATCCATATGCACATTTAAAAAAATGTAACACAAAGAAATTCTACATATACACATTTCAAAAATCAAACACACAAATAAATTCTAATAATATACATGTATTTTACATACTCATTTTCCTAGAAGTAATGAAATGAGCAAATTCTTTAATGAGCTTGTTAGCCTTCAGACTTTTTTTCTGCACATATACATCGGCGGTGCAAAAGTAAAGACCTGAGATAGAAAAAAGATAATTAAATTACCAACAAGCAAGGCAAAAAACTATTACTGACCTCTAAGCAAGAAACCAAACCATAAATCAAACTACAAGAATATGAATGGTCTTTCAGTATATATTCACCAATTAAACACTTGGGTCCCAAGTGTTAAGCAATTGACATTCAATTATAAAAATAATATGCTATGTATATCTATGCCATGACAAATCAAAGAGTTGGTTTCCACCATACAAAACATAAAATATCCACCTTATAAATCAACTCATGGAGCATGAAGTGTACATAAAAACTTGAGATATAGATTAAATTACATGTAGGAAAACTCAGTCAAATCATACCTGAAACAACAACTGATAGTTCTTTTCCAGCCTTTGATACAGTCTTACGAGAGCAGCAACGCCTACCTACAAAAGCTAATAAGAATATGAAAATCAATTGCCCAATCTTGAATTTCTTCTAGAGACGATCTCAGCTGCCTAACTTGGGCTGCTATTTGTTTTAGTCCATGATTATAATAGCATACACGAATTGAAATATGCAAAATCATGAAGTCTTCTGTAGGTCAGCAATGAGCATATTGATAGTAGCACCAGAAAGGGTTTAGTCATATTCCATATTAGGAAAGAACCGAAAGAAAATAAGAAAGAAAGAAAGAGCAATAGTAGTGTCAACTATGAATGACTTGGATATTGGAAATGAGGAAGGAAAAATGAGAGAAAAAATAAGTGGAATTAGAGGAAATGAAAATAAATTATTGATACTGTAAAATATCTTCACATCATTAGTTTCCTCTACATGTTCTAAGAAAAATAATGAAATGCAATAATTCACGTGTCCCTTTCATTTCCCTACTAATTTCTCTACTAATCTCTAAGATCCAAACATAGCCTTCGAGTAGCTTTGTTCAGTGTTCACTTCGTAACAGATCCCATCAGATAAAATATACCTTGAAACAGTTAGAGCAGGGCTCCATTGCTCCTTAAGAATGTCAAGGCAAATACTACCATTGTTGTTGATGTTAGGATGATAAAGTTTGGTTCGGAAGGAAACTCGTCAAAAGAATCCAAGTTATACGACTTTGATGACTTAAGAAGGCCAAAATATTGCTGATATATCTAATAATAGGAAAAATTACCTTGGGTGGTTTGAAGGGAAATCTATGTTCACTAAGAACACACCACCAGCATAGGGGCTGTCTGCTGGACCCATTATTCTTGCTTGCCAATTAAACGAGTCATCAGCAACAGCTCTTATTATAAAAATTAATCATCAAATCTGAACGTGTATTTATCCCTCCGATACCACTAAACACCACTAGTATAGGCAAAACAGAGCACCAGGTAATTGGAAAAAAAAAACAATCACCACACCGAATTTATCATATAGGATTACATAAAGACAAATTAAAACTCGTAAAACTTGCACAGGCAGTGTTGTTCCCGCGATTCAAATTAATAAATCATCCATCAATTTCTCCAAGACATCTCGTCTAATGCTTATGTCTAATAATATAATATCCAACAATGTTCTTAACATGCTGAGAGCGGAACTTTTTTTAAGAAAGTTGCAAGTGAAAACGTCATTAAGGAAGAATTAGATATCAATTTACCTCCAGCTTGTCCTCGTTGGATCTATAGACTTTTTTCGAATGCATTCTTCAACATTCTCAGGGGGGAAATCAAGGGTTAACTTTAATGCATGACTGCACAAGAAAATGGTATTGTTTAAGTTGACACCGCACACAATCTAAAATAAAATTTAACGACGTCTTAATTTTGCTCATGAGAATTATAGTACGGGAAGAATCTGTTTGAAAGTGTGATATCATACTTTGTTACACAAACTCTTGAATACAAAAACCTGAGTTTGAATTCCTTAAACCAGCTAAAGATAAAATTCTTTGGTATGCTTCCCATTAAATTTTGTATTATTCTTATCTTCTTCAAATGTCAAGATCTCTCACACATGCGGATATTAAATTAAAAAAAGTCTTTAGAGGGAGTGTAATGCATTCACCCCCCNNNCCCCCCCCCCCCCCCCCCCAAAACCAGAAAAGGTACAAATGATGAATTACGATTATGCATATGATGAGAAGAGAATCTAACACTTCTATTTCTGACTTGATGAGGACAGCCTGCAGGAATAAAGACAGCCTCACTGAGGTGATGCTCAAATGTCCATGGTTCAACACCTAACAAAGATTTAGAAAATCAAGCTAAAACAACTCCATTGATGAAAACAAAGAAAAGATAAGGAAAGAAAAGGGACTTGCATGCAGGTCTCATCGCGGTTGTGGCCGAATCGGATGACAACAAGACGTTCCTCCTCGGCGAGAATGGCCTGATCAACAGCGCCCACCCGAGTGAAGCATCTCTCCCGATCACCTTCTCCCTCAAAACAGATGCAGCAATTCGAAGCCCTAGAGTCACAAGTTTTCTTTCATCTTCTAGGAAGCTAGATTCAAAGGTTTTCTTCAACGATCTATTTTGGGCAAAGCCAACGAGCCCTAAAAGTGAGGCCTTCGCTGCGTGAGGAATAGCAAATAGGCTTGAATTAAAAGCTTGCATTCTCTTCCTTCTCTCTTCCACTAGCTTATGCAAGGAATCAAAACCAATGAGAAGGGAAAATGAATGGGACAATGTGGCACGCGATAAGGATTCAAGGCTATAAATTCTTTTTAAATTGTTTGTTACGACGGTGTTTTATTCAACCGTCGCCTTCAAAAATTCCTGGGAATTAAAATGACCAAAAGCGACGGGTTAGAGCCCCGTCATTTTTATTAAGTATTAGCACATCCAATCGTGTTTCTGTAAACTACGACGAGTCACGATAAGGTATCAAAGCCACATCGTTGTATTTATGAGAAATAAAATGACGGAGCTTCCATACCCTGTCGCTTTTTATCCAATATGATGAGGTAGTGATACATCATCGTATTTTATATCTTTTAATAGAACATGGTGTATATCCACCATCGTAAATTGAAGAAAAAACTGCTACCTACTTGTAGACGATGGGTTTGAGTATCCCCGTTGTGCCTATTTTTTGGCGCGCTCGTGAAAAATAAATTTGTAGTAGTGGAGAGAGAGTGTGTGTGTCCGTGAGAATGGACGGAAAGAGCGAGAGACAGAGGAAGAGGGAGAGACAGATGGAGAGAGAGAGAAATAGAGAGAAAGATAGAGAGCAAGAGAGAGACCAAGCGAGAAAGATAGTGAGAGAGCGAAAAATATAGAGAGAGTGTGAGAGAGATAGATAGAGAAAGAGAGAGAGATAGAGAGAGAGGGAGAGAGAGACCAAGTGAGTGAGATAGTGAGAGAGAGAGGGAGGGGGGAGAGAGAAGGAGCGGGAGGGAGGGAGAGTGAGGGAGATAGAGTGAGAGAGTAGAATTAGTGTTGCATGATAGAGGGAAAAGGAAAAATAAGGGGATTAAATTAGTTCTTAATATATACCAATGGTCTATGTATAAGGTGGTATATGTAACAAATTATGGTGGTTTTCAAAGACACCTATATTTTGTTTTATTTTCGTCTCAAAACGACATTATTTTAAGACTTAAATACAATATATGTACTAGCATTTCCATGAACCATCAGCATAGGTTACTTTTCTATACGGATAGCGACAATTCCCACAAACAAGCATTGTATGTGGCATATAGTTGTTGATAGTTATTTAGAAATACCGGTATGGTTACACTACTTATGGTTTTTAAGCCGCCCGTGTGTATTATACTGTTTGTTTCCTCGGTAGATGCTTTAGCCACCGAAAAAAATTGTAGTTATTGGTAGTTTCTTGTTATGGATTACTCAATCGGTTTTCTTATTGTGGATTATTCTGACAATTGACAATGGATTCAATTCTAAATTTCAGTGGATTGAAATTTACAAAATATGTAATAAATTTTCAGAAATTAGAGTAATTGTTTCATGTTGTTTCGTGGTGTTTAGTTCAAGTCTATCATTGCAGCTTCTTGAATGTAAGTCTTGCAGCCTCGGGGAAAACCTAGAGCTCCAAATTTTTGCAGCTTCTTGAATCACATGTCCTTGGAACCCATGACATTAGGAATGATATTTAGCTTCACGGACAATGTCTTTCCTGGCATTCTCCATCATCCTATTTATTTCCGAGTATTAGAGGGGTGACAACCCGGGGTGACAACCACTTCTTGTAGTTCATCTATACTCAAACCAACCTTGTCAACTTCATTATCATTACAAGCTAACCTATCCAAGCAAAATTGTTGTGACAAGGTCTCAAGACAATTCTCACAACCTTGCACCTCACTGTTAAAACAATGATCAATATTATCCCTACTTTATCCACCTAGATGATCAATATTCTCTTCCATTAAAGCTCCCTCGCAAGGAGGGAGGAAGAAAGAAGCTTACTGAATTCGCCTAGAGAGATAAGCTTTCACTTAGAGAGAAGGATCAAAATCATTTTTCACAAAAAGGAACTAAGGGTGTTTGCTTCAATTTAATATAAGGTAATATAATGAAATACATATAAAGCTTCTTATAGACACTCATTCTTTTATTTAGTTACTAATTTAGTAACTTTGAAACGAAACAACTTTTGGAATATGTACATGAATCTTCAATCCTCATTCTATTTTGAGCGGTGAACGACCGAAAGAAAACCAAATTAGAGAACGATGAAATTGCTTGAGAAAGAAAGAGAGTGAGAGAGAGAGAGGGCAAGAGAGAGAAATAGAGAGTGAGCGAGCGAGCGAGTGAGAGAGAGGGGGGAGACGGAATGAGAGAGAGAGGGAGAGGGAGAGAGATATAGATATACAGATATACATAGATAGAGACAGAAAGAGAGAGACAGAGAGATCGAGCGACAGAGTGAGAGAGAGATAGAAAGTGAGAGAGAGTGAGAGGGAGAGAGATATAGAGAGAGATGAGATAGAGTATGTGTGAGCGAGAGAGAGGGGGAGAGAGAGAGAGAATGAGTGAGAGAGTGATAGATAGAGAGTGAAAGAGCAAGCGAGAGAGAGAGAGAATGAGTGAGAGAGTGATAGACAGAGAGTGAAAGAGCAAGTGAGCGAGAGAGAGAGAAAAAAAGAATGCGAGAGAGAGAGTGTGTGGGGGGGGGGGGGGGGGG
>QANY01012330.1:267186-317299 GCA_003255025.1 Datisca glomerata
GTGTGTGTGTGTGTGTGTGTGTGTGTGTGTGTGTGTGTGTGTGTGTGTGTGTGTGTGTGTGTGTGTTTGTGTGAGTGAGAGAGGGGGGAGAGAAAAAGAGAGAGAGGGAGAAAGAAATAGAGAGAGATAGCGAGAGAGACAGAGACAGAAAGAGAAATAGAGATAGGGTAAAATAGGGTTGTCTGATAGAGGTAAAACGAAAAAGAAAGGCATCAAATTAGGGCTTCTTGTATACCAATGGTCTATGTAAAAGTTGGAATATGTAACAAGAGAGAGAGAAAGGGGGAGGGAGGGAGGAAGAAGAGAGAGGGAAAGGGAGGGGGAGGGAGAACGAGGAGAGACACACTAACACACACATATAGAGAATGATGGAGAGAGAGAGAATGAGGTTGGGTAGTCTAAGGGAGGGAAAAGGCAAAAAAGGGAATAAATTAGGGCCTAATGTATACAAATGGTTTATGTAAAAGATGGTATATGTAAGAGAGAGAGAGAGAGAGAGAGAGAGAAAGGGAAAGAGAGATGGAGAGAGAGAGAGAGAGGGAGAGAGAGATGGAGGGAGAGAGAGAGATGGAGGGAGAGAGAGGGGGAGACCAAGAGAGAAAGACTAAGCGAGCAAGTAGTGAGTGAGAGAGAGAGATTGATAGATAGAGCGAGACACCGAGAGATAGAGAGAGTGAAAAGGGAGAGAGATAGATAAATAGATAGAGAGGGACCAAGCGAGTGAGATAATGATAGAGTGAGAGAGAGAAAGAGAGGGGGGAGAGCGAGAAGGATATGGAGGGATGGAAGGAGGGAGAGGGAGAGAGAGTGAGAGAGATAGAATTAATGTTGCATGAGGGAGGGAAAAGGTAAAAGAAGGGGATTAATTAATGTATACAATGGTCTGTGTATAAGCTGGTATATGTAACAGATTATGGCGGTTTTCAAAGACAACATCTATAGTTTGTTTTATTTAAGCCTCAAAGTGACATCGTTTTAAGACTTAAATACAATATATGTTCTGGCATTTCCATGAACCATCAACGTTACTTTTTCTATATTGATCATAGTTGACATTTTCGTTTCATTTCGGTCGGAATGGCCGAAACATTCGGGTTCCGACGAGGAACCGGAATGAAATAAGGGGGTGTAATTTCCCGCCCGAAATTTTGGTTTGTTTCGGCCAAAATGAAGCATTTCGGCCGAAACATCTGTGTTTTCGCCCGAAACATGTGAAACAAGGTATATATTGAAATTTGGCCATAACCAGTCTGAGTTTTTATCCCAATTTTAGCCTAATTTGAAGCCCAATTTTAGCCCAACCTTTTTAGACAACACCAAAACCTTTACTCCACTTACCTCACTCGATCACTCACTCTCTTATCTTTCCTTTCTCTCGACTAACAGTCAGACTCTCACCCTCACTCTGTTCTCTCTCGATCATTTACTCAGAAGTTCGATCTCTCAACTCTCAAGCTTTTTTTTCAAAACAACAGCAATTTGCGCTCTCTCGAGTCTCGATATCTCAAGCTTTCTCTTCGAGCTTCTGGAGCTTCCTTTCTCTCTCGCTAACTGGCTCTCTCTCAAATGTATGAAATTTCTATATTC
This sequence comes from Datisca glomerata, assembly GCA_003255025.1. NCBI lineage: Eukaryota > Viridiplantae > Streptophyta > Magnoliopsida > Cucurbitales > Datiscaceae > Datisca > Datisca glomerata. The sequence continues at coordinate 268,774 of QANY01012330.1, forward strand.
GGTTATGAAATTTGTGAAATTTCTAAAAATTTTATTCGGTTACCGAAATTTCTATTCGGTTTCTTTGTAGGTTTCTAAAATTTCTGAGCTTATCTGTTCTGAAATTTTTGAGTTTCTCTGTGGGTTTCATGGTGAAACTTTCACCCTCACTCGAAATTTCTGAGCTTGTCTGAAATTTTTATTAGTCCTCACAATTTCTTTCTGAATTTTCAGTGCTCGGTTCTGAAATTTTCAAGCTTCTCTGTTCTGTTTCTGAAATGCTACTTACTATGATTATCTTGTGTTTTAATATTGTAGAAAATCGATATTTTAATTTGTCTATAAATGCTTCTTTGCAAGCTTTATTCTAACAGTTTCTGAATGTTGGTTCTGATAGATTTAATAGAATTTTAAACTGTTAGAGTAATTTTTCACGATGATATGTTATTTAATATGATATTTTTTGTTGAATTTTAATGTATTAATATTTTTTTTGTTGAATTTTAATAATTACATATTATTTGTATGATATAATCTATCGATTCAATTTTTTTAATTTTATTATATATACTAAATTTTATAACATTATTTTATATGACCGAAAATGTTTTTGAAACGACAAACCAAAACATCAAAATATCCAAAATGTTTCATTTTTTCAAAAAAATCAAAACGACCGCTAAAATAAAATTGACTACTGTGATACTGATAGCGACAATGCCCACAAACTAACGTTGTATGTGACAAATAGTTGTTAATAGTTATTTAGAGCTACCAGTATAGTTACACTACGGGAGATTTTTAAGCCACCAGTGTTTATTATACTGTTTGTTTCATCGGTAGATGCTTTAGCCACCGAAAAAATTGCGGGTATAGGTAGTTTTTCTTGTTTTGGATTACTCAATCGGTTTTCTTATTGTGGATTATTCGGACAATTGACAATGGATTCAATTCTAAATTTCAGTGGATTGAAATTTATAAAACTTTGTAAAAAAAATTTCAGAAATTGGAGTAATTATAAAAGAAGAAAGTTTAGTGAAACAATTGACCCCACTCAATATTATGTTGCTCAACTTACACTCTATTTGTTTGGAGTAAACACCATGAAACAACATTGTAAAGGAAAAAAATTCACAGTTTTTTAGAATTGATCATGAATTTTCTACATCATAATATGAAAATGTAGAGAATAATTAAGAGCGAGCATGAGAGAATAACAATACCATGATTTACGTAGAAAACTTTTAAAGGGAAGAAAAATCACGAGAAGATTTTGATAGTATTTCATTATGGAGAAATGATTTATAAAACTAATGCAAGCTGTATAGTCAGCTTGTTTCTTAAGGGTGTTGAGAGTCGTTGTCTTTTTTGTTGGAGTTACATCTTGCCTTTATTTATAAGCCTTCAATCGGTTACATAGAATCTCAAAATAGGATCAATAGAATATTTTCTGAGATCTAGCACATCACCATTAGCAACTTAGTAAATCTTGACCGTCTGATCAATCCAATGGTCTTAATTAGTTTTTATTTGGATTGCCACATCGGTAATCCATGGACTTTCGTATGATTAGCCAGTCTTCATAACCGCCTAGTTGATCATACGATTCTTGCTCTATCTTCTCTCCGATGACGTCTTTAGTCTAGATCTTACCACGTGTCATGTGAAATTTTGCATGTACATCTTGTTTATCAGTATTAACAACTTTTTGAATTTGAATAATTCGACATAGTATGGCGAATCTGATGGTTGTAGTGATTCTTACTAGCTTTGCCACAGTGATGATTCCCTTGATTGGCTTCTCTAGCTTTCCCATATGCTTTAATGTTTCAGCTACCTTAGTCAGGCGAGTAGCACCAAATCAGCTTCTTTAAATCTCCCAACATGGCAAATTCAACTATTCCCATAATGCTTCTATGGCATTTGCTTTAATGATTTTTCTTCTCCGCTGATATGGCCGAATATCGAGAATTATTCATGTTCATTTGCCCTCATTCCGCTTGATAAAGTCTCTCTTCATTCAGGCGTAATGATTTGGATCCTCGATTTTCAACACTAGATTCATTGGGACATCATAGACGTCCATATGTATTACTTCTCTAACTTGAAGTGAAGTAATAATCTTTGGATAAGAATTTTTGCTCTAAAGTTCTTTCCTCAACTTCTTTTTTTTTCTGCTCAGTTCTTTTCTCAGCTTCTTTTCTTTAAAGTTCCTCAGTTATTTCCTCAACTTCTTTTCTTTTCTACTCTGAAGTTATTTCCTCAACTTTTTTTTCCTTTCTGTTCTGAAGTTCTTTCCTCAACTTCTTCTCTTTTCCATTTTGAAGATATTTCCTTTTCCTTTCTCCTCACTTTCCCGTCTGGAAGACATTTCCTTTTTGTTCTCCAGACTTTTCCATTCTGAAGATATTTCTTTTTCTGTTCTCCAGACTTTCCCGTTCTGAAGATGTCTCCTTTTCCGTTCTGAAGACATTTCTTTTTCTGTTTTCCAAACTTTCCCCTTTTAAAGACATTTATTTTTCAGTTCTCCAAACTTTCCAGTTTTGAAGATATTTCTTTTTCTGTTCTTCAGACTTTCCCGTTCTGAAGATGTTTCCTTTGCCATTCTTCAGACTTTCCCGTTCTAAAGACATTTTCTTTTCCGTTCTAAAGACATTTATTTTTCCGTTCTCCAGACTTTCCCGTTCTGAAGACATTTCCTTTTCCATTCTTTCGCTCTTCTTTTCTCATCGTTTCTTAATGAGCTGAAGGTTTTTCCTCAGCTTACTTTCTTTTTCATTCTGAAGATATTTCTTTTTCCTTTCTCCAGACTTTTCTTTATTTGTTCTAAGGACTTTCCCGTTCGTAAGAGAAGACTGAGGATGTTTCCTTTTCCGTTCTTTCAAACTTCCATGTTTGGTGTACGTAGACGCTCTCAAGGACTTAGGCTCCTTCAATGAAACATGGCCCCGTTTTGATTTCCTTCTGAGAACGGCGTACGTAGACGCTCCCAAGGACTTAGACTCCTCCAGTGGAACCATGACCCCGTTTCATTTTCCTTCTAAGAATGACGTATGTAGACGCTCCCAAGAACTTAGGATCCTTTAGTAAAACCTTGGCCTCATTTCAATTTCCTTCTGAGAATGACGTATATAGACGCTTCCAAGGACTTAGGCTCCTTTAATGGAACTAGGGCCCCATTTCAATTTTCATCTGAGAATGATGTACGTAGACGTTACCAAGGATTTAGGCTCCTTCAGTGGAACCATGATCAATTTCAATTTTCTTCTGAGAATGGCGTACGTAGACGCTCTCAAGGAATTAGGCTCCTTCAGTGAAACCATGGTCCCGTTTTGATTTCCTTCTGAGAGTAGGACTTATGTATTGCCCCTCTCAAAAACTTACGCCCATAGTTCCTTTTGAGAGTAGGACATATAAATTGTCCCTCTCAAATACTTACGCCCTTAGTTCCTTCTGAGAGTAGGACTTATGAATTACCCCTCCCAAGAACTTAGCCCTTAGTTCCTTTTGAGTGTAGGACTTATGAATTGCCCCTCCCAAGGACTCACGCCCTTAGTTCCTTCTGAGAGTAGGACTTATGAACTGCCCCTCCCAAGTACTTACACCCATAGTTCCTTTTGAGAGTAGGACATATAAATTGTCCCTCTCAAAGACTTACGCCCTTAGTTCCTTCTGAGAGTATGACTTATGAATTACCCCTCCCAAGAACTTAGCCCTTAGTTCCTTTTGAGTGTAGGACTTATGAATTGCCCATCTCAAGGACCCACGCCCTTAGTTCCTTCTGAGAGTAGGACTTATGAACTGCCCCTCCCAAGGACTTACGCCCTTAGTTCCTTTAGAGAACGGGACTAACGAACCGCCTGCTCTCAAGGACCCACGCCCTAATTTCCATTGTTGTTGAAGAAGAGAGAAAGTTGACGCGCAAGTATTTGTCTTGTAAGCAGTCTACACATTATCATGCCATAAGATTTGATCGAAAGTTCCAAATCGAATTCTATGAAATTTTTCAAGAATTTTATTTTCATACGCTTCTAATGATATATAATTCGTCATGTAATTTGCTCCTAGTCGGTATAGTTTAATTCATGAATTTGATCATTACGCATAATATGCTTTCCATGTCTTTTGATCAAAATCTCCAAATTGAATTCTGTAAAATTCTCCAATAAGTAAACTTTTGTATATTTCCGATGATGTAAGATGCACCGTATATTTGGCTTCCATCAAATTGTCATAACTTTTGCTCGAGAACTCAAAATCGAGTTTTACAAAAATTTTCAAGAAGTAGATATCCATAGTTTTCTAATGATACATTTATTTGCTATGTAATAATATAAAAATTAATATAGTTTAAAAATTAAATTTGAGAAGCACTCATATATTTACTTTCCTAAATAGCACCAACGAGAGTTGCCATAACTTTTAATCGGGAACTTCAAATTTATTTTCGTAAAATTTTTCACAAGTTTGATTTCTGTATTTTTCTGTTGATATAAGATTCGTCATGTAGTTTAATTTCTTAATTTAAGGTTTTGCATAATCTGTTTTCCTAAGGAGCCTCCATGAGAATCGCCATAACTTTTTTTCATGAGCTCTAAATCATTCTGCAAAATTCTTCGAATAGTAGACATCTACATCTTTCTCATGATATATTATATGCTATGTAAGTCTACATTCATATTAAAAAATTAAATTTGAGAAGCATTCATATATTTGATTTCCTGAATAGCACTAACGAAAGCTGCCATAACTTTTGATCAGGAACTTCAAATTGATTTTCGTAAAAATTTTCACAAGTTTGATTTCCGTATCTTTCCGTTGATATAAGATTCATCAGCTAGTTGGCCCCAATAAATGTAGTTTAATTTCTTAATTTAAGATTATTCATAATTTGTTTTCTTGAGCAGCCTAAATGAGAGTTGTCATAACTTTTTCGCATGAGCTTTAAATCAAGTTCAGCAAAATTCTTCAAACAGTAGACATCTACATCTTTCTCATGATATATTATATGCTATGTAAGTCTGCTTAAAAATTAAATTTGAAAAACATAATTAAATTTACTTTTCTGTACGAAGACTACCATACTTTTGATATGGAGCTTAACTTGAATTCCATACGATTCTCCATGGAGCAGACTCCCAGCTTTTTTTTGTTTCAGTTTCCGTTTCCACTCCCGTTGTCAAGACGTTTCCGTTCTCGTTGTTTGTACATCTTTTATTTTCCTCATAAAGTCAATTTGAAGGGCTATCAAGTCATGGCCTTCTGTTCTAAAAATTTGAATGGCTGTCTTTTTGGCTTTCTCATTCTGTAATGAAGAGGCAGCTTTCCCGTTCTAAAGTGGTAGCTATCCCATTCTAAAGTGGCAGCTATCCTGTCCAGAAGTGGCAGCTATCCTGTCCAGAAGTGGCAGCTTTCTCTGGAATTTATGCTCTGAAATTCTTTGCTTAACAATTTTTTCTTTTCTAATGAATTTATATTCTGAAATTCTTTCAAATTTCTGTTCTAAAATTCGGATACTCTTAAAATTCTAGCTTTTTCTTTTCTGAAGCACTAAAGCTTATTTGTTCTGAATATCTGACTTCTACTTTCTGTTCTGAAGCTATGACTTCAATTGTTCTATTTTAAAGCTCTGACTTCAGCTTTTCTGTTCTGAAGCTCTGACTTCAACTTTTCTGTTCTGAAATTCTGACTTCAACTTTTCTGTTCTGAAGCTCTGACTTCAACTTTTCTGTTCTGAAATTTTGACTTCAACTTTTCTGTTCTGAAGTTCTGACTTCAACTTTCATGTTCTGAAGCTCTGCCTTCAACTTTTATGTTCTGAAGCTTTGACTTTAGCTTTTCTATTCTGAAGTTGTGACTTTAGCTTTTGTGTTCTGAGCTTTTCTAATCTAAGCTTTCTAAGCTCCTCTGATATCTGTTTTCTGAGCGTTGTAAGCTCTTCTAGTCTGAACTTTATGAGTTTTTCTAGTCTGAGCTTTTCTGAACTTTCTAAGCTCTGAGCTTTCTGAGCTTTTTTGAACTCCTTCCTCTCTTTTTTTACTTCGGTTGCTCTTAGCCTAGCTGTCATAGGTGGAGCTTCGATCGTCTGGAAGTCCGCGGGTGGCAGTTCGTGGGTTTCATCGACCCCTCGTGGTGGTTTTTGAATTTACATAATTCAATTTCCATGAGTTGTGTTAATAATATTTTTTTAATAATAATTGTACAAAATAGATAAATCAAATCGAATACGAATGGACGAATTTACCATTCTTCGCTCTGAATTCGATTCCGTATTCATTTTCGTAACTACTTCCGCATCCGTTTCTTCTTCTGCTTCCGTTGTTGGAGGTGTGTTTCATTTGGTTTTGATCATTTAAGGGAGAGACTTCTTGAGATTTTTTCTCATCTCTCAACAAGAGCACCAAATGTAAAGGAAAAATTCACGGTCTTTGAGAGTTAATCGTGAATTTCCTACATTATAATATGAAAATATAGAGAATAATTAAGAGAAATAATGAGAGAATAACAATACTATGATTTACGTGGAAAACTCTTAAAGGGAAAAAATCATGGAGAGATTTTGATAGTATTTCATTATGAAAAAAGGGTTTACAAGGCTAATGCAAGCTGCATAGTCAGCTTGTTTCTTAAGGGTGTTGAGAGTCGTTGTCTCTTTTGTTAGAGTTACATCTTACTTTTATTTATAGGCTTTCAATTAGTTACACAAAATCTGATATAGCTTATCTAATTATATCTGAAAATGTGATCAACAGAATATTCTCTGAGATCTAGCTTATCAGCATTAACAATGTAATAAATCTTGACCGTCTGATCAATCTAATGGTCTTGATTAGCTTTTCTTTGGATTGCCACATTGGCAATCCATGTACTTTCATATGATTAGTTAGTTCTTCATAACCGCCTAGTTGATCCTACGGTTCTCGCTCTATCTTCTTTTCGATGACGTCTTTGGTCTAGATCCTGCCACACATCATGTGAAATTTTACCTGTACATCTTGTTTATCAGTATTATCAACTTTTTGAATTTGAATCATTTGGCGTAGTGTGGTGAATTTAATGGTTGTAGTGATTGCTACCAGCTTTTCCACGATGATGATTCCCTCGATTGGTTTCTCTGGCTTTCGTGACTCCCTATGCGACTTTTATACTTCAGTTATCTTGGTTATGGGAGTAGCTCCAAATCAGTTTCTTTAGATTTGCCAACATTACAAATTCAACTATTCCCATAATGTTTCCATGGCATTGTCTTTAATTATTTTTCTTCTCCGTTGATGTGATCGAATACCGAGAATTATTCATGTTCAAACATGAAACAAGTCTATTATATTATATCACATAGATATGTATATATTATTTTCTGAAAGCTTTTCTCATTTTCTACTTAGTAAAGTAAAATCATATAATATTGTAAATTATTTTCTGAGAAATGACATTCAATTTTTAAGAAGAAATAGATTATAAAATTTTAAGGCGCGCTTAAATTTGTAAATGGATTTGATTAAATGGTTAACATAACCTTTTAGCATGCCATGATGGTGTGACCATGTGAAGGACAGATAGAAAGTATTTTAAGATACTTAAAGCTTTGAATCGATTACGCTACATAAAGAGAAAGAGTCATCGATTCAATATGGGGTTAATGCCAATAAGAAAAATAGAAAATTACTAGTTATGATACTAATTAAATTATGCGGTAGCAAAATTTCATTTCTCTAAAACTAATTAGTCTGACAAACTACTAGATAAATTCCCTAATTTTTCAGCCAAATTTTTAAAAGCAATTTTTTAGAAATACCCTTCTAGTCAACATATTTTCCTTTATGTCATGAAATGAAATTTTTAGGATCCTAAAATTCCAATCAATTCTAAATAAACTCCCGTTCATAGATCAAGGGTATATCTTGTAGTTAAAAGTTAATCACTACAACAGAAAATCTCTGTCTCTGAATAGAATTTAACCTTAATGGAAGCGAAGAAACGGGTGGGTTCACGAGCAATGATAACTAATTCAATTGTGATTAGCACACAAAGCATGTGAAGCGCTTCTTAAGAAGAAAACAGAAGAAAATCTAAATGAAAAAAAAAGACAAAAACCGGTTGAAGGTTAGAGGGGATTTGGTGTCCCTTGGTAGATGATTGATACACAAGAGGACCACCTTGGATTAGCAGACAGAGGTTTAATCAATCCTCAATTTTAATATTTGACAGAGAGAGAAAGAGTTAGCAATCATGATCATTCGGTAGTTAAGAAGTTTACGTCTTTAATTTTTTCAAAGGCAATTCTAAATCATTTTGGTTAACAATAAGGGTCCCCTGTTTTCATAATTACAACACTACTCCATACTTTTCTACCCCCAGTGGATTTGATCAGCTATTTATATGAACGTCAAAGACCTTTTTATTTGTTATACTGGCTATTATATATTCACTCTTTGTTTCTGCTTTCTACTTGCCAATCCATCCTTTTGACCCTGCATTAGTGAATAGAGAGACTAAATCAGGTTTGGATAATGAAAACTTAGCCTAACAGTGGTTAAAAATTTATACTAAAATAACTCTCATATCTCTACCTCACCGCTAAGGTTAAAGATTTTATGGATTCTTACTATGACAAAGGAGTAATAAATTGACGGCCAAACATTTAATGGACTTAATTGAATGTACAAAAAATAAGTCCTTCCGTGGTAAATTTATTCATTCATGATACGAATCGGTCAAATTGCTTAGTATCAACGGATTGCTTTGACTATCATTTAAAATGGAAATAAATTATTAACCTTCAGGTGAATTCTGTATCCCAAGTTACCGTACTGCTAGCAATGTAAGTTTGAGCTGTCAACCATACCATAAAAGTTATTTTATTGTTTACGTTCTATTGTAAAATTATATTAATTGTATGAGATAGTAGTGTTCATTTTTATAAGGCATGTGACACTTCTAATTTAAAATGACATGAGAGATCTTCGGTGTTTGAGTCCAATTAGAGTGAACAATACATTTGGTTTGAGTTTATTTTTCTTCTAAACAAATATTAAAATAGATATCTCGATATCACTACTACTTCTAAATGAAATTTAGGGAGGAAAAATTTTACACACAAATTACCCTTACTATTATATGAAATTTTAAATTGATAGGTCTTTTGATATTCTGCCTATCAAAATCACATTTATCATGTCAATTATTTATAATATATTAGTTGTGAAAAATTAAGAGACAAATTAATTTAAATAGATCGAATTTTGTTAAAGAATTAGATAAGTGAATAATTTGATATTGAAATTAACACTTCAAATCTTCTTTTTTTTACCTTTTCTAAGTCTATAGTATATATAAATGAGACCAAGAGAAGGAATTGTTTTGACACATGCCCTCGCTATTATATAAAATTTTGAATTGATGCGTCTCCTCATATTATCTCTACTAAAATCACATTAACTATTCCAATTATAAAAAATATATGAGATGTAAACAATTAAGAGATAAAATAGTTTAAATAAACTTAGTATAAATGAATGATTTAATATTGAAATTAATAGTTCAAATCTTTTTTACCTTTTTGAGGGAATAAAATCAATCAATAAAGTAGCAACAAGAAAATTAATTAACAAGAGTCAATATAAGCACCAAATGTAATCACATCAAACCAAATACGACAAGAAATCGAAGTAGAATTTAGCTTTACAATACGATCAACAACTAAAATACAGTATCTAGGAACATGTCAAACTGCTATAATAATTAAAAACGTTATTATCTCTATAGCAACACAAAATTTTTAACACAAAACTTTTATCAACATTTAATAGATTGAATTCTTAGTATTCGACATAATAAATTAGAAAGTGATCAAACACTTTTATGTACAGTCTTACTCATATTTTTGTATATATTATTTATTATTTGTTTCTTCAACACATGTAACACGAGTACGATTGACTAATATCACAAAAAATTGATTATTATTAATAGACTCTCTATAACTCAATATAATTAATGATTCTTTATTTTATTAATAATTTGTTAACCTAAAAAATGAAACATAACAAATGCTAAAAGTGATATTTTAACATAGCAAAACTATTTATTAATTTATTAACTAAGTGGATTCATTCACATGCAATTAAAATTGAAAGGGCTGACAAATAATGAAGTCTACTCAAACATGGGGCTACATCTGATAGATGGCACAGTGTTCTGTTGGTGACTGTACAAGTGGACCCATACCCAAGAAGTGTGGACCATAAATTAAGACGATGCTGTATTTTTCTAAGACCACATGTCTTTGCCACTTATGTATTCCCATTGAAGGAGACAGCTTACCCTCTCATTTGGCCAGAAGCTACTTAATTTCTGTCAGAAGTAAGAAGCAAAAAGTGTTTGAATTTTTTCCAATTAAGAAATAAAAGCAAAAAACAGGACATGTTATAATCATTCGGAGCGTCATTTTTTAATCGGATGACATGGATGGACTTCAATTAGAGTTATTAAATTTGAGTTGACAAAAATCATGTGGTTCGATATAAGGACGACATGAATGCAAGCGCTGCACCTCTGTCGTTATTTCGATGGGGATGGAATCTTGAAATTCAAAAGGTTGGGTATATATGGTAGAGAGGTAGAGTACTAGAGTGATTTAATGAAGGGGTACGGAGAGACAGATAATGGAGGTGAAAGGCAAAACTACTATATGTAGGTGGTTAAGGCGAACCAACATGAGACAGACTAATTACAGCGCTCCAATTTTGTGTGTGCTAACGTAGTGTGTCTAATTGTTCTTGCTCCCTTTCAATTGTGATGTTTCATTCCAGATTTTTAATCTTTTGTAAAATATGTAAGAAGTTTGTCAAACTGTCTATTTGTCTTTACTATTTTAGTTTGGTTAATTTTGGTCCCAGAATTTTAAATCATTAGCAATTAATATTCTAGTAAATGATGCATCTGACTAGAATGACGCATCCGACTAGAATGACGTGAATGGTGAGATTGATGGGATTATCCTTGCCTTTCCAAGTCTTGCCTTCCCTCGGCCTGGGGGCTCTGTATTTTGGCACTCCAAGAAGGAGGGCACTCGTCACATATGTGCCTACAAGCCGGGTGATCTTGTGTTGGGTCGTGACTTCGAGGGCGCAAGTTTCATATCTGACTTTGGTTCGGACAAGGCAAGGAGATCAATCTGGGCTTTGACCTTGTATGGTACGAGAGCCCTATCATCTCCTTGATCCACATTGCCTCTCCTGATTTCTAATAGAAGGAGGGGCATGGTGGTATCTGTGGTGGTTGCAAGTGCTGCGTGTAGCGAAACTACATGGGATGAGGTATTATGATGAGGGTGCTCATCTTAGCCATGATTAGTCATTGTTTTCTTCATAACGACGACGGTGATTGGAATAGTGATACTAGATCAATTTAATAGGTGGGAAGATATTGTTTCCCATAGACAATGCCAAAACAGTATATACAGAAACACTTCAGTCAATGAGATTTCACACATTGCTCAATCATTCATCTGTCACAAGAAAAGATTATTGAAGTATTAATTCGACACAAGTATGGTATCCAACTTAATGCAGTTTGCCAAGTAAGAATTTTTAGCAAGAATTTTCAGCATAATAGGAGTAAGTAAGAGAAGAGTTAACTACCATTTAATGAGGAGGGCACAGTCTATCTATAGAGCTTTAAAGATAAATTCTTACTATATCCTCAAATATCTCTTTTCCAATTTGAATGGAGATATATTCTAGGTAAATATCCTCTTTTATAGGTAATTCCTTTGTTATAAGAAGCTACCAAGTCTCATTGCTTAGCAGCTAAGAGTTTCCTTATGTGAAAACTCTTAGGGCCGTTTGGTTCAGGATTTAAGATTACCTATAATCATGTTATTAGTGGAAATTATATTGTGAGAATATATTATTATTATGTTTGGTAATGCATTAAAATCTTGTAGTAGATTAATGAGAATGTAATATTCTTGTATTTGATTTGTATAATTTTTTAAAGGTATGATGTATTTGTTTGTGTGTGTGCATATATATATGAAATTATAGTTTTATATTTTTTTCCTTCTAATATTCTCAAGAGCTAATTATATTTAATTAAATAATATTTTGAATGTTATAGAAAATTTAATATTCATAAAATGTTAGATTACAAAAATTTTAATGTAAAAATTTAGGAGTCATTGAAAATTTTAACATTCAACAAAAATATAAATTAAAAAAATCTAATTATAATATATTTTAAAAAATCCATTTTAAAAAATGACATTAATTTATATTCTGGTTCGGCCCTCCCTAGGTGTTAGGGCTTGTTCTCATTAAGGTGGATGACAGTGGTTCTAACCGTGCCTGTGGTGGTGGCCTCTTAGGCCTTCTCCCAAGGAGCCCCTTCCAAATGTTTGAAGCCGACCCTCCCTTAGGTGTGTCTCTCTCTTTGAGCTATCCTCTTGGAGTTGGGCCTATAATTGGGTTTGATTTAATTTATTAGCTTTGTCCCAATCAGTGTTTGAGCCTCTCTTCATGTGTAAATTTGATATTGGAGTTTCATACAACCTGATGAATCTTCTATTATTTAATTCACATAGGGATATGATGAGTTAATATGTGAAGGTACTTTTAGTATTGTGAAGGTACTTTTAGTATTGTTTGAGATATAGTATCAAATAAATTAGAATTTTCATCACCAACCTGAAGAATTGGAATATAGTAACTTGAATTTTAGAATTATATTGGATTAGCTAGGTGAAAATTTCAGAATTTTAGAATTGTATTGAATTGGAATATAGTAACCATGACTGTTTTATTTTGATTTAAGCAACTTTGAAAATTTTGTTTTTTATTTTATTTTTAGATTAATTCTTAGATTGTCGATAATATCTTTCTATTTAGGTTTTCAGTCATTCAAATGATCAAATTCAAATCTATAGTACATATAGATGGGCTAGTGGTGGCAACCGGGTTGGAAGTGAGCAACCCGGACGGTTCACGGGTTGGTTCTGGGTCTCTTCCATGGGTTGGACGGTCCACTCCCGGACTAGCCAGTGGAAAAAATATGGGCTGGGCCGCTAATGGTCCGATCCAAAATGGCCCAATCTCTCTCTTTCTAAAATGCGTTGGAATTTACAAAATTGCTTCAAGTGAGAGTTGAACATTTGTGGAAAGGAATAAATATTAAAAGAATATCACTAGACTAAATAGAAGTTATATTACCACACCTTAATTATTATTTTATTTTACGGTATTAAAATCTCGATAGAAAAACATATCATAATAAATAATTATTATAATTTTAATAATAAAAATATAAAATGTGAATTCTCGAAGAATGTAGAAAAACTTCATAATTTCAAAGGTCTTCTTTTTTTTTTTTTGAGAAATCAGTTTGTTCCAGATTTGATTTTACCTTATTTACAACCTTTTTTCTCAAAAAATGAAAAGAAATTATATAGTAAACTCAGTTTAGATTATAAGCTTGGGTGACGGATTATAAAGTCAAATAAACTCATTTTAGATTAAGACATAAAAGTTGAGTGATAATACAGTGAGAATTAATAAATATTTAAATTTTTCCTCTTCTATAGATATATATTGAATTAAATACTTTTATTACTAAAATATCATGTGCTCTGCATATGATTGGACGATTGGAAAATCCAAAATATAAGCAGTCTAGTTAAAAAAAAATTGATCCTAAAACTAAAATAGGTATCGATATTGAAAGACTTTCTTTAAATATTTCATGACAAATTGATAATTTCTTTGTCTATCAATATCGAAAGTTTTATTACGAGAATATTTTTTGAAAACATAAAATATATATAAAAAAACTGAAAAAGACTTTTAAGAAAATTAAATTAAAGTAGAAAAACAGTAAAATATATAAATCAATAAATTGAAAAAAAAACTAGCACTTGTTGAAGAATATGGTTATGAAAATATATGAGCAATTATGAACCATTTATTAATAGAGATATTGATGAAAATATGAACTTTTAGATATGTGACTCAACTATAAAACTAAAAAGATTGCCCAACAACATAATTAAATCAATGAAACAAATTAAGAGAGTTTTGACCAATGGTATCATGACAAGAGCAAGAATTGAGCTTCGAATATCGTTTTGCATGAATTGAGCTATGAAAGCTAGCTGAATTTCTATGTGGAGAATTTGTGTGATGTGTATGATTTATATAGAGGTTATGCATGGTAAACGATAACTCTAAAGATTTAGAGTTATTTTTGTATTTCTAAGTTTAAGTTGTTGCTAATCTTAGGATGATGTACCACTTTATTGCTTAAATTTTATCATTTCCTTTTAGTTTCACTTTCTTTTGAGTTTAGCTACCTTGCTAGCTGTCTCAATAGCTTTTGAGCAGTTTTGTGCATAAATTCGTGCTTCTGTGTAGGTAGCCATGGGAGCTCAGTGGCTGGAGAAAGTGTTGCAGCATGGATTCCTTTATTGCTATAGCAGTGCTCATGTACACTTGGCAGAAGACTTTGTCATGTAGTCCAGCTGACGTTAAAAAGAAAGGAAAAGATCGTGCGCTCAAAAGTTAGTTATCCACCTAACATCAACACCTTTTTCATAGTCTCCGCTTTTATAGCTGCTCGACACGCGTTGCTGTTAAAAGATGAAAGCCCTAATTCCAAGGCTCCTTATATAGTAAGTACATCATTTTGAGGAAGGAGCCGACACACTTACCCAGAATAAGGAAACATCTTGTAAAGAAGAAAAAAGTGAAAAAATGACGTGAGGAAAAAGACAGGGTAGAGGAAAATCATTTATTCCCTTCTATCTTTCTTCTTTCTTAACCTTATTTGCTTTATCATATTTTTATTCTTAGCTCATTTTCTGTAAGATAAATATGGAAATGATTGTCTTTGAATTTTCTCTTAAGTTCATTATGGGCTAAAACATTTAAGCTAGTATGGGTAATGAATCTTGAAGTTGTTATTTCAAGTTAATGAAGTTTCTGTTGCTTATTTTTGTTAGCATTTCGTTCAAGATTACTTAATGCTAAGATTTTACTATTGATTGATCATCTCTAAAAAGATGCAAGTTGGATTAAATACTGGAAAAGTTTAGTCTAATAGAAATAACTTGAATGATACTCGGATGCTTAAATCCTATAGATCTAAGTGTTGGTGAGTAGTACATGCATATATGCTCACCTTATAAACTAATTGGCTGGAACTAATAAAGGATAACTCTAATCTGGATTAGACTTAGGAATAAGTTAATTAAGCTTAGAGTTAATGATTGGAAGGATGGAATCTATTGTGCTTTTGAGTTGGGGTTAATGCTATCAAGAAGCTATAGTAACATGAACAAAGTTAACTAGGAATAATAATGATAAGAGGAATTAACCATGCGTTCACTTTATTATTGAATACAATATTGTTAGTAAACTTAAATCTCATATTCTGCAAATGTCATTTTATATCATTTTACTTACATTAGAGTTTCTACTTTACTATTAGGTCACTTAAAATTAATCATTGATGTTACTTTGTTTCCATCTAGATTTAATTTGGTCTATTTAATTGCTTAATTTCTCATCAATCCCTGTGGAGATCGACACTCATTTGTCACTTTATTACTTGCTAATGACACGCACACTTGCGTATATATCACACACAACAAGTTTCTGGGCCCATTGCTAAGGATTGAAGAATAGTTTCATTATTAAGATCAACTTGAATCTAATTAGTGAGTTACAATGCTAAATTTGTTGCTACTGAAGCTGAGAAGAGAACATAGAGGATTGGCTGCTGTGAGAGAGATGGCTGCTACTAAAGATGAAGTGGTTTTAAATGAGAATAGGAATCAAAATGGCAATCAAGCTAACAACGGTAACAATGTCATAGTCATGGCAGTCGACAAAGAAAGATCAATTTGAGACTATGTCATTTTTCAACCACTGGCAATGAACCCTAGAATAGTAAGGCCAGAGATTTAAGCTCCACAGTTTGAGCTGAAGCCTGTCATGTTCCAAATGTTACAAACTGATGGGAAATTTAATGGACTATCCACTGAAAATCCTCACATTCACTTGAAACTCTTCATGTAGGTTAGTGATGCTTTCAAGATACCTAGAGCTTTAGAAGATACCCTAACGACGAGGCTATTTTCTTTTTCCTTAAGGGACAGAGCTAGAGCATGTTTGAACTCATTACCTCTAGATTCCATCAGTACCTGGAATGATTTTGCAGAAAAGTTTCTGATGAATTATTTTCCACAAAAAAAATGCTAAATTAAGGAATGAGATTACTTCCTTTCACTAGTTAGAGGATGAATATCTATATGAGGCATGGGAAAAGTTTAAGGAGTGCTAAGAAAATGTCTACTACATGGGATCCTAGATTACATCCAAATGGAAATCTTTTGTAATGGACTAAATTCTTTAGAAGATTGATGGTTGATGCTTCAGCAAGTGGTGCCATTCTCTCTAAGTCTTATAATGAGGAGAATTGCAGAGATACATGATCTGGATGCTATGACAACCTTAACAACTCAAAGTGTCTTCATTAACAAACATGATCAAAACTCTAAGTATGGCACCCGCAACAAATCAGAGTCAGAATCGTGGCATTCAACAATTTGTGAATCAAATAGTGGAGTTATTATGTGTTTATTTTGGTAAAGAACATTTATTTGAATGTTGCCGAGGGAATCCAACTTTTGTGAATTATGTAGGGAACTTTAACATAAATAACAACACCCAACCCTTACAACCTTGGCTTGAGACAACGCTCTAATTTCTCTTGGAGTAACCAAGGTGCATGACCTTCAAACTCACAAAACAAACCAACGTATCCTCTTGGCTTTGCATAGCAAGCTGAAGGATAAAAGCAAGTACCAACTGAACAACCTGGCACATTAGAGAGTCTCTTGAAAAAATACATAAAGAATGAATCAGTAATTCAGAATCAATCTGTAATGATTTAGAGTAAAGCCGTATCTCTAAGAAATCTGGAAAATCAAGTTGGACAATTAGCCAATGCATTAAATAACTAACCTCAAGGTGTTTTGTCCAATAATATTGAAAATCCAAGAAGGAAAGGAAAAGAACACTGCAAGACAATACACTTGAGAAGTGGAAATGTGGAAGCCCAACCAACTAATGAAAAAGAGGAGGTCTGAAAACAAAGTAAAGGAAATAAGCCAGAATAAAGATGTAGCAGGCAACCAGCAGTTGTAGCATCTAAGTCTGCAGATCAGAGAGTAGAAGATATAGTAAGTCCCATGCCTCATCCATTAGCTCAAAAGTTGCAAAAGAAGAAGATGGATGACCAATTCACTAAATTTGGTGACATGTTGAAGCAGTTGCATATAAACGTACCCTTGCTAGAAGCTTCACAGAAAATACCAAATTATGTCATATTTTTGAAAGACATTTTGACCAAAAGGATAAGGCTTGGAGAATTTGAGACTATAGCCTTGACCTAAGAATGCAGCTTAATTTTACAGATAAGATTCCCCCAAAGCTTAAAGATCCAATAAGATTTACCATCGCTTGTGCAATTGGAAAGACCCACTGTAGGGGAGCTTTATATGACTTGGGAGCAGGTATCAAGCTTATGCCTCTATCCATCATCAGAAAGCAAGGAATAGGAGAAGCCGGGCACAACCATCACTATGCAGCTGGCTGACAGGTCTTATGTCTATCCAAATGGATATATAGAGGATGTTCTAGTACAAGTTAATAAATTTATATTTTCAACAGATTTCAATATTCTGGATAATGAGGCAGACAGAGAAGTACTTATTATACTTGGAAGACCCATTTTAAACACAGGAAGAACAGTCATTGATGTGTAAAAAAGAGAGCTTTATGAGTGTTAATGATCAAGAGATAATCTTCAATGTTTTTAATGCAATGAAGTACCCTAATGAAGAAATTGATGAATGTACAGCTATTCTATGATGGACTCCATAGTTATGGAGAAGTTGTGTATAAGTTGTAGCAAGGAAACACAATCAGAGTCAACTTTGAAAATTTTGGAAGAAGATAACACTAATGAGGAGGAGTTACATGGATGGACACAAAGCAAAGTACTCCCAGGTTTGGAAAATAAATTGAATCATTACAGTTATCTGGAAAGACATTCAAGCCAACATTACCTTCTATTGAATCACCACCTTTGCTTGAATTAAAACCTCTTTCTATCCAATTGAAATATGCTTATCTAAGTGAGAATAGTACTCTGCCCATTATTATTTCTACTTCCCTAAGCAATGAAAATGAGAAGTTATTGTTGGAAGTATTGAGAAGGTCTACAATAGCAATTGGCTGGCAGATGAATGGTATTAAGGGGATAAACCCTTCTATTTACATGCATAAGATAGTATTGGAAGAGGGGACTGGCAATTCCATATAGTAGTAAAGATGTTTGAATACAATCATGAAAGAGGTTTTCAAGAAATAGATAATTAAATAGCTTGATGCTGGAATTATCTACCCCATTTCAGACAGTGCATGGATTAGTCCTGTCCAATGTTTAGTTAAAAAGATAAGGGAGTAACAGTTATAGCCAATGAGAACAATGAATTGATCCCCCATAAGAATAGCAACTGGCTGGAGGGTATGCATGAATTACATAGAGTTACAAAGCTACCAAAAAAGATCATTTCCCATTGCCCTTCATTGATCAAATGTTGGATAATCTTGCTGGTAAGGAATATTATTGTTTCCTGGATAGATACTCAGGTTACAACTAGATAGCTATAACATCAGAGGATCTGGAGAATACCACTTTCATCTGTCCTTGTGGAGCCTTTGCTTTCAGAAGGATGCATTTTGGGCTATGCAATGCTCCAACAATATTTTAGAGATGCATGATGGCAATTTTCACAGATATGGTGGAGCAAACACTTGTGTATTTTATTTCGAAAAAGGATGCAAAGCCTAGACTTATGAGATGAATTTTGTTACTCCAAGAATTTGACCTTGAGATCAAAAGACAAGAAGGGCACAAAAAATCAAGTAGAAGACCATTTATTAAGATTGGAAGCAGGGAACAATGTTACAGGAGATCCAACTATTACATAGCAAGTGGAGTGCTACCTTCTTAGCTCAATTCACAACAATGAAAACAATTCTTTCAGCAAATCAAGGCCTATTACTGGGATGACCCATATCTATACAAATAAGGCTTGATCAGATCTTTAGAAGACGTGTCCTAGAAAAAGAAATCTAAATCATATTGCAACAATGCCACTCTTCTCCCCATGGAGGACATTTTGGAGGGATGATGACAACCAAAGTGTTTCAATCTGACTATTTTTGGCCTTCCATTTTTAAGGATGCCCATGAAGTAGCAAAGAGCTGTGATAAATGTCAAAGGACTACGGACATATCCTATAGGCAAGAGATGCCCCATAATAACATCCTGGAAGTTGAACTCTTCAATGAATGAGGGATAGACTTTATGGGGCCATTCCCACCCTTATTTGGAAACCTGTACATCTTAGTGATCGTAGATTATGTCTCCAAGTGGGTTGAAGTTTCAGCATTGGCAAAAAATGATGCAAAGGCAGTGATAAAATTCATCCAAAAGAACATTTTCATAAGATTTGGAACTCCTAGAGCCATCATAAGTGATGAAGGAATGCATTTTTACAAGAAGTTTTTTGAATGACTCAGGGGTAAATATGGGGTAAAACCCAAGGTTGCTACAACATACCATCCACAAAGAAGTGGGAAAGTGGAGCTATCTAATAGAAAGACAGAGAATTTTGAAAAAAAGATGTAAATCCCAGCAAAAAGGGTTGGTCTATTAGACTTGATGATACATTATGGGCTTGTAGAACTACCTTCAAGACTCCTTTGGGAATGTCTCCCTATAGGTTAGTCTTTGGCAAGGCATGCCACTTATCGTTGGAGCTACACAAAACTTTTTGGCATTGTTAAGAAGTTGAATTTAGACTTGCAAGTCGTAGGAGAAAATAAAGCCCTACAACTGAATGAACTAGATGAATTCAGGCTATTCTTATATAAGAATGCAAGACTCTATAAAGAGAAGACCAAGAAGTGGCATGATAAAAGAATTGAGAACCGAGAGTTAATGTCAGGGGCCTGAGTTCTTTTATTCAATTCAAGGCTTAAATTATTTCCTGGGAAGTTAAAGTCACAATGGTTTGGACTATTTAAATTGATAAAAGTATACCCTTATGGAGTCGTTGACTTTTTAGGTGACAAGATTGGGAGAGAATTCAAAGTTAATGAACATAGGGTGAAAAACTATTGGGGCAATAAGGTGGATAGGATGAAGACCTCAGCCCAGCTCAATGACCCATGAAGAACAAGTCCAAGTATGGCTGAAGAGTAAAAAAAACAAGCGTTGATGGGAGGTAGCCCATGAAGTTTTTGCTTTTTAGTTTATTGTGATATAAGTTAATTTTGATTTTGATTTGTTTTAGTTTAATTTAGGCTAGAATATCTCACATTTAACTGCTTTATTCTCATCATTAATATAGAATATTCCTCATTTAATGGAAAATTTCTCATTTACTTTTAATATCTTAACGAAGGAGATCTTATACGGTTTGTTTTTCAGGAAGGTACAATGAGAGAGGGCCCATCGAAAGGACAACTGTCGAGCAAAGATCTGCATTCTTGAGAAGGCTTGCTACAGCTCCATAATTTGAAAGCTATAGCAAGCACATGCCAGCTCAGCCAAAATATCTTGAAATATTCACGCTTAAATTAACAAACTCTTCGAATTCAAAAGCTTTCTCCTGCTTGTCTTCAAAACTTTCGAGTGAAGTTTCCTGCTTGTCCTCAAAACCCTAAAAATTCATTATGTCCCGTACAAAAACCTCTTTTTCATTTCTCGAAAGCAATAGGAAATGGGCAAGATGAAATCAAAAGGGCAACCTTAGAGGTTTGTGGCTTCTGAAAAATTCATCAACGAAGATGCTGAGAAAAGATATGATGAAATTTTGTGTGAAGAAATTCCACGAAGGAAAAGGCTTCATGATAGAGCTCATTCCCTCTCTTGGTCTCTTGAAGGACATTATCGCAATCATTAGAAAAAGAGACTGGGAAAGGTTTTGTGCACATTTAGATGATTCGTGGTCCCTTTGATAAGAGAATTTTACGCTAATGTTTTAAATATTGAGAACACAGATGTTTCAATAAGAGGTACCTTAGTTTCTTTCACTACTAAGGCCATAAATTATGTTTTTGATCTGGATGATATTATAGATGATGAATATTCTCTTTTGGAAAAAGAAATATCTGAAGTTAAGTTAAACGCTATTTTGAAACAATTGATTGTTCTTGGTACAAAATGGCATAGTGTGTCTGCAAAAGGGGTTTGGACTTGTATTAGGTCAGTACTTAAGCCTAGTGATAAAGTCTGGTACCATTTTATTCGCACTACTATCATGCCCACGACACACATAAAAATTGTTACACATGAATGGTTAATTTTGTTGCGTGCTCTGTTGTCTGTGCTAGAATCGATTGGTTTTAAAATTAAAAAAAAAATAGATTTGAACCACGAACGGTTCGTGGGTGGAATATCAAAATTTTTTTTAACTTATTTAATCATATTAAATAATTTGAAACCAATTTTAGTTTGATCATGCATATACGATATTTAAAACGAATTTCAGCTTTTACTTTGTATCGAAGAAATTCAGAACTGGTGGAACTCCCTCGAGCGTTGTTCGTGTTCTTCAAGCTTTAAGATCAAGATCACGAACTTGATCTTCCACGAATGATTTCAGAGTTGATCCACTAGCAACCACCCGTTAATTTTAAGAATATATATCTCAGAAGAATTTTATGTAGAAATTTGAGTGTGCGCTCTCAAAATGATTGAAAAAGAAAAATCAAATCTTCCTTCTTCAGATTAATTTTGGCGGCAATAGTAGTGAGACGAGAAAACATTTTTCTCTTTTTGTGTGTTGATAACAACAATTGTATCTAATACTCATTATCTCATTGCAATCAAATTGTTATTAGATATTTATCAAAAGATAATTTTTGGTATTTAAAAATATACCTATATATTATAAAAATTTCCTAAAATTCACCTAATTATCTATTATTGCCGAAAATTATATGATCTCCTAGAGCTTTAGTTGTATCGAAATTCATCACTCCAATTGATAAATATAATTGATCATTATCAATCAATAAATTATTTTATTTTATTTAACTGAAAATAATAAATAATTAATTCAATACAACAATTACACTTAACTAACTTAAGTGACATCACTTATAACATATAGGTGTAAGAAATATGTCTTGGCACCAAAACATATTTTGATCCAACTTAGTTCATTTTTCTATTCCTGCTGTCTGAGTTATTTCTGAGATCGAATGGACCCACATGAACAAATCTTATGATTAAAAGACTCGGTGAATTTATCTTCATAAATTCCCGACCTATTTAATCTTAAAATCTTATAACTCTACTATAGGTTCGATGCCGATCCAATTCTCGATTCATGCGTAAATAAACTCTATTTATTTTCTGTTAGCGTAAATAAACTCTATTTATTTTCACAGTCCACAAAATATTTCAACAAAATACCCATCGTGAATATCAGTAACAAGAGTGGAATATAAATTTATCATTTTACCTCTCTCGATTCATTTTAACTCTTTTATTGACTGTAAATAAGAAAAACATTATAGTGAATTGTCTCGTACAATTTACAAGTTTTATTCAATGACTCATTTCATTGAATACTTGACTAAGTTAGTATATTCACACACTCATCAATAAAGCATAATATGATATTATTGCTTTTGCAATCTAACCATGAATTTTCATATCTGTGAATCACGCAACTCCTGCTTAATTAAAATACAATCCCAATAGCTGTGGTATTGCCCGCCAATTCGAACTCACTCATTTGACATATCAAATATTGTAACTAACCAAGTCAATTTACGAATTCACTTTAGAAAAATACCCTTAAGGTGTAACAATTAGATTTAGAGTACGGTTTTGGGCTCTAAACTAATTTGTTACCGGCCTATTCAACATATTCATAAAATTTCTAGGTTAGCCATTTGAGTCTCCACTCTTATGCCCCAAGGTTAAACGGTTCACTCTAACGGTCGTAACCAGATTCGATTGCTCAGTCGATCCTAAAACTGTAAATATCGTTCTGAACTATTTCAGAAGAGTTCGTCTGGAGACGCTTCTACCTTCACTCTTCTTTTTTTGATAATAGTTCCAAGACTTGAGTAATTTATAAACACACTTTAATTAAAAAACTTTGAATTTATTCATAAAAAATTTAGTAATACAAATGTGTGAGAAATAACTAAATACAAATAAATAGTTATTACACACTAATTTATGGACATATTCTAACAATCTTCCACTTGGACTAAAGTAGGCGTGTACAATCTCTTATCCCTAAGCCCTCCAGATGATCATAAAAAACTTTACTACTTAATTTCTTCATGAATGAATCTTCCAGGTTGTTGACCATTGAAATATGCGTAACTAAAACGTCTCCACGCTGAACAATCTCTATAATCAGGTGATACTTATGTTCTATGTGTTTGAAACTCTTATGGCTTCTAAGTTTCTTATAATTCTCTACCACCCCACTTTATCACAATAAAGTGTCATCGGCTTGTCAGCGCCTGGAATAACTTCTAGAGTCTTCAAAAACTTCCTAAACCATACAGCCTCCTTTGTAGCTTCACAAGCTGTCACATATTCAGCTTCCATGATAGAATCAGCAATGTAAGATTGCTTGATACTTCTCCATACAACTGCTCTACTATTCAGGATGAACACTGATCCTGAAGTAGACCTCCTAGAGTTCTTATCAGCTTGAACAGAATCTGTATACCCCGTCATATTCAAGTCACTACCTGAATACACAAACTTGTAATTCCTTGTTCTCCTAAGGTATTTAAGGATATGCTTGACAACATTCCAATGCTTGATTCCGGGATTAGATTGGAAATGACCTACTATGCCAACGACATAACAAATGTTAGGTCTAGTGTAAAGCATCACATACATGAGGTTTCCTAAGGCTGCGGCATAGGTTATCCTTCTCGTGTCTTCCTCTTCTTGAGGAGTCTTGGGAGACTTCTCCTTGGAGAGGCTGACTCCATGGCTAAAAGGAAGAAATCCCTTCTTAGAGTTTTGCATACTAAAGCGATCCAACACCTTATCACTATAAGATGCCTGAGAAAATGCCAATTGTTTATTCTTCCGATCTCGAAAGATCTGAATACCTAAGACAAATGTAGTTTCTCCAAGATCCTTCATGTCAAATTGTATTGTAAGCCAAAATTTCACATCAGACAATTTTCCTACATCATTCTCAATGATAGAATATCATCTACGTACAAGACTCGAAAAATCACATTCACTTCGTGCATCAACTTATACACACAAGGTTCATCCACCAACTATTCAAAACCATGGTTCTTAACAGTTTTATTGAATCTAATATTCCACGACCGTGACGCTTACTTAAGTCCATAAGTGGACTTCTGCAGATCGTAAACTTTGCCCTCTTAGCATTTCTCAATGTACCCGTCTAGTTGAGTCATATAAATGCACTCTTCAAGATTACTATTTAGAAAGGCAATCTTGACATCCATTTGCCAGATTTCATAATGAAGGGCAACAACAATGGACAAAAGGATTCAGATGAATTTAAGCATGGCTATCAGTGAGAAGGTATCCTCGTAGTCTATACTTTCCTATTGGGTGTAGTCCTTGGCTACTAGCCTAGCTTTGAATGTCTCTACATTCCCAGCTTGACCTGTTTTCTTCTTATAGCTCCATTTGCATCATACAGGTTTTATCCCTTCAGGAGGATCTATAAGTTTTTAGACTCCGTTCGAGTACATCAAATGTATCTCAACATTCATGGCTTCCTACTAGAAGTTTACTTCAAGACCAGTCATGGCCTCCAAGTAAGAGATTGGTTCATCTAGGTCCTTGTTTGAGACAACTGTCAAAGCTTCTCCATAGGACATGTACTTTTCAGGTTGTCTCACATCTCTACCACTACGTTGAGGCTCCATAGTCTCTTGCTCTTATCATGGTTCTTTCATTATTGAATAAAAATAATTTCTGATTGGGGAGTCAATTTTCTCGCACACAATAATTTCTCTAGCACAATTATGCTTCTCGGTTGTACACTTTTATCATAATCTTCTTCGAGAAAATGAGCATTCATGCTAACGAATTATTTTTTTGCCAGCATACTGTAGAAGATATACCCCTTTCGTTCCCATAGGATATCCTACAAACATGCACAATTCTGAACGATTGTCCAACCTAACTGGCTTCGGTCTTAAAACATGTGCTGGGCTACCTCATATTCTAAAATGGTGAATAGATGACTTTCGTCCATACCATCTTTCATATGGTGTACCAGACACCATTTTTTATAGAACATGGTTCATAATATATGCCGTTGTTAGTAAGGCATATCCCCAGAATAAATTTAGGAGGGATGAGTAACTCATCATGGATCTAACCATATCCATAAGAGTTTAATTCCTTTCTGTCTGACACACCATTTTGCTGTGGTGAACCAGGTGCTGTAATCTAAGAAAGAATACCTTATTCCTTAAGAAAGTCCTCAAACTCTCCTAGCAAGTACCCTCCACCACAATCAAATCGTAGTGCTTTGATTTATTTTTCTAATTGTTTTTCAAGCAAGGCCTTATATTCTTTGAACTTTTCAAAGGTTTCAGACTTTTGATGCATTAGATAAATATGGCCAAAATGTGAGTAGTCGTCAGTGAAGGTTACGAAGTATTCATAACCTCCTATTTTCTTGGATATTCAATGGCATACATACATCACTATGTATGAGTTCAAGGCATTAAGTGGCTCTCTCACTTTTGATAAAAAAGATGTCTTGGTCATTTTACCTTCTATACAGGATTTACATGTGGGTAGTGAATCCACACTTAAAGATTGCAAAGGACCATCCTTCACAAGTATTTTTTTAATATTGTCTAGGCTAATATGTCTAGGACGTAAGTTCCACAAGTAGCTTAGATTGGTTGAGTCATAGTTCAAGCTTTTACTATCCCTATGTGAAACGATATTCACTTCAATGTGACAAATCATGGGCACTACAGGTTTTACGTGATACAATTTATTAATCATTCGTGCAATAAAAATTAAGCATTCATTTTAGATCAAATTCTTGCTCAAAACTCTTTCCAAAACTCGGGACATAATAAACATCACGTAAAATAATAAAATATTTTTCAAAACATAATTTAAAAGTTCACACTGATGCGGCTGATACTAGTGCTTCATTCCTGTAGCGAAAGCTGAACTCACCCTCGTCAAGCCTTCTGATTTCCCTAAACCTCTGCTGGGGGCAACAGATGTGGTTAGTAGTTGCAGAGTCTACAATCCAAGGAAAAATAGAGTCATCTACATAACAGGCTTCAGTAGCCATTATTATACCTTTAGATCTTAACCCTTTAAGATACTATGGGCAGTTCCGTTTCCAATGGCCAGTAGCTCCACAGTGATGACATTTGTCTTTCGACTTGTCTACTCTCATGGTGCTCTTGCCTTTGGCAGCTCTCAGCTTCTGCTTCTTCGCTTTCCTTGGACTCCTTCTCTGTTTCTTCTTAAAGCTAGAAGTGGAAGGCCTACTTTCAGTAAAGTTAGCCTCTCTAGATTTCCTCTTGCCCTTCAAAAATAGGGTCTCAGCAGCTTGCAGCTCCTTTATGAGCTCAGGAGTGTGAGTTGTTCAGCTTATTCATCGAATAATTAATCTTGAAGTTCTCAAAGGTACTAGGTAAAGTCTCTTGGATCATATCCATTTGAGTCTCGCCATCGACCTCAGCACTCATGATCTCTATCTCGTTTAGATAACTTATGATCAAGATCATATGTTCTCTTACAAGAGTTCCAGGTTCCATCCTACAGTTCATGAAGTTACGCACAGCTGTTTGTTTGTCCTGAGGACCCTGATCCTAAAAAATTTTGGTGATGTTGAACATCATATCAGCGGCAGTCTCAACATTTTGATGCTGTTGTTACACTACATTGTTCATAGATGCCAAGATGTAACATCTGGCGATCTCATCAGAACACAGCCAAGAAGCATAAGCATCATTTTCCTCTTGAGTCGATTTAGCAATAGACTCAAGAGAACAAGGGGTAATGAGCACGAACTTGTTCTTTTCTACCATCATCACGATATCAAGATTTCATTACCAATCCACATAATTTTCACCGTTGAATTTTTTCACGTTAAGAATAGTTGAGTGAGGGGATAGCGACATGATTACTGAAAAGAATAAATAAAGTAGTGTAAATAAATGCTCAATTATTTAAGAAGGTATGATGCATGATGCAACTACTAAATATTTTAAAACCCATTAAATATTTCCTCCATAATGTTACAATAAAAAATGATAGCTTGTCTCATCAAGGGATGAAGTCCAAACTATCTCCTATCGTATTAAGACTCCTCTCATTTGGTTAACGCTCAAATGTCTCCACATCTAGTTTAACCAATCACCAATGGTTTTGGTCACCTTGGCCCTATTGACTAGCCCCTATGAGGAGATTCCAATGTGCTTCAATTTAAGTGTTTAACCAATGCATCGACTCTTAAAAGTTGCTATGGACTAACAGTCCGTCTATGGGAGGGCCCTGCCCCACCACTCCCTTTAGAAGTCTTAACTTCTAAAGCAACTCGATAACTCAAAGCGACACGATTCCAAAGTTTCTCACATTCAACTGAGGACCGTTATGGGCGATTTCAACCTTTCCTCGTGGCACGACCAAGTTTGCATTGGAGACCTCAAGAACTTTTCAACGTAAATGACTCTCCCACTTAGTTTTTGAAAAAAAATTGGATTTTTGGTTTTTTTTAAAAAATAACTTTTATTAATTTGAAAAACATGATAAAATTTATAAATCCTTTATTAATTTTAAATCTCAATTCAAAATCATAACCATTGTAAATTTCACATTGTAATTAAATAATAATCATTATCAATTAATCTACAATGAAGCATATACATGCTACATGACAATTTGATATTGGCATATCCCTAATTAATATGACATGTTATATGATGATGCATAATTAAAATTAAATAATACATTTAAATTTAACCTCCATATTGGCTCATTTATAATTACAACTCATAAAAAAATAATAAAACTAATCTCCATGGCGTCTACAATTTGCCCATTCGCCTCCATGTCGTCCCACCATTTTGTAACACTTTACAAAAATATTAGTCCCATTTTCAAAAATAATTTTCAATTTTCCAACATATTTTAGTTTGATAAAAAAATGAACAAGTAGTTAGTAAATTGATTTATTTTTAAAAAAAAATTAAAAAAATTAAATAAGGGACTAAAATTGATTTTGAAATCATATTTCAAAAACCCTAGGTTTCCTAAAACCATGAGTTTTAAAAACTTGTAGGTTTCCTAATTCAATTAGGACTCTACCATGCAAGGGACAACACATGGCAGAGCCAATGGTTCAGGATCCAATCACAAAATTTATGATAAAAAAGCGCCTAGAGCCAATAGTTCGGGATCCAATCACAAAACATATTCAAAATAATTTTGAATCTACCATACAAAACATATGCCAATACCCATAAAATTTATGATACGTTCATTTTAATTATCTATATGCATAATCTTAAACCTACACTCTGATACCAATTGCTAGGATCACAAAATTAGATTTGAACCACAAACGTTCCGTGGGCGGAATATCAAAAAAATTTGATTTAACTTATTTAATCATATTAAATAATTTAAAACCAATTTTAGTTTGATCATGCATATACGATATTAAAACGAATAGATTAAGGGAAAACAATTTTTCACCTTTCCTCTGTATCGAAGAATTTCTGAACTGGTGGAATTTCTTCGAATGTTCTTCATGTTCTTCAAGCTTTAAGATCAAAATCCTGAACTTGATCTTCCATGAACGATTTCTGAATTGGTCCACCAAAAACCACCCATTAATTTCAGAAATATATCTCCGAATAATTTTACGTAGCAATTTGAGTATGGGTTCTCAAAACGATTGAAGAAGAGAAATCAAATCTTCCTTCTTCAGATTAATTTCGGCAACAACAGTAGTGAGAGGAGAAAATGTTTTTCTCTTTTTGTGTGTTGATAACTACAACTGTATTTAATACTCATGATCTCTTTGCAATCAAATTGCTATTATATATTTATCAAAATATTATGTTTGATATTTACAAATATACTCATGTGTTATAAAATTTCCAAAAATTCCCGTAATTATCTATTATTGCTGAAAATTACGGATCTCCTAGATCTATAGTTGTATCAAAATTCATCAATACAATTGGTATATATAATTTGATCACTATCAATTAATTAATTAATTAATTTTCTTTAACTAATTATATATTAATTAGAAAATAATGAATAATTAATTCAATACAACAATTGCACTTAACTAACTTAAGTGACGTCACCTATCACATATAGGTGTAGGAAATATGCCTTGGCACCTAAACACATTTTGGTCCAACTTAGTTCATTTTACTATTCCTTTTCTCTGAGCTATTTCTGAGACCAAATGGACCCACATGAACAAAGCTTAGAATTCAAATAACCGATGCTTTCATGACCTATTTAATCCCGACATCGTACAACTCCACAATATGTTCGATGCTGATCAACTCTCGATTCATGCGCGCTACATTTTCTTTTCGTGTAAATAAACTCTATTTATTTTCACGGTCCACATAATATTTTAACATAGTACCCATCGTGGATCTCAGTAACAAGAGCAGAATATAAAATTATAATGAATTGTTATTACCCTACTTGTTATTATTTCTTTAACTCCGTTATTGAATATGAATAATAAAGACATTATAACGAATTGTCTCGTACAATTCACAAGCCTTATTCAATGACTCATTTCATTGAATACTTGACCAAGTTAATTTATTCACACACCCATCAATAAAATATAAGTTGATATTGTTGCTTTTTCAATCCAACCATGAATTTCCATATTTATGAATCACGCAACTCCTACTTAATTAAATTACAATCCCAACAGCCAAGATATTGCCCTCCAATTCGAACTCACTTATTTGACATATCAAAAATTACAACTAACCAAGTCAAGTTACGTATTCACCTCAGGATTTAAGTAATTATGAAAATACCCTTAAGGTGTAACAATTAGATTTAGAGCAAGGTAAATGGTTTTGGGCTCTAAACTAATTTGTTACCGGTCTATTCAACATGTTCCTAACATGTCTAGGTTAAACATTTGAGTCTCCATTCTTATGCCCCAAGATTGACTTCCAACGGTTCAACCTTACACTCGTAATCAAATTCGATTGCTCAGTCGATCCTAAGACTGCGAATATCTTTCTGAACTATTTCAGAATAGTTCATCGGGTGACGCTTTTGTCTTTACTCTTCTTTCGTTGACAATAGTTTCAGGACTTTAGTAATTTATAAACATGTTTTAATTTAAAATAAAACTTTCAATATTCATAAAATATTAAGTAATACAAATGTCTGAGGAATAACTAAGTATGAATAAATAGTTATTACACGCTACTTTATGGACATATTCCAACTGTGTGGAAAGTCCATTAATGTTGGTCGTATTATATTTAGAGAAATAGGAGACTGTGCTGGGAAGAAGATATGATGTCTATTTTCCTTTGTTTAATAACTAAGCTATGTTTTGTTAATCTTATTTCTTTTAAGAGTGCTGAGGAAAATTTGGGTAATATGTTGGAATTATCTCCATAAAGTAGGGTGTAAAAATTATTTATGAGTAAACAATTATTTTTTTGACATTTATGTATTACTGAATTTTCTGAATAAATTAAAGTTTTCTTTAATTAAAGTGTGTTTTGAACTTACTTAAGTCCTGAAACTATAATCAACGTAAGAAGAGTAAAGAGCGAGCGATCTTCCAGACAAACTCTCTTGAGATAGTTCACAATGTTATCCATAGTCTTAAGGTCGACTGGACAGTCGAATCCAATTATGACTATTAGGCTGAACCAAAGGATGCCGGTCTCGGGGCATGGGAGTGGAGACTCTAATGGTTGACCTAGACATGTTATGAAATATGTTGAATAGACCAGTAACCAATTAATTTAGAGAAAAATCATTTATCTAGCTCTAAATCTAATTGTTACATCTTAAGGGTATTTTCATAATTATCTTAATCCTGAGGTGAATACGAAACTTGATTTAGCTACTTACATATCTTTGATATGTCAAAGGAGTGAGTTTGAATTACCGGACAATACTTCAACTGTTAGAACCGTGATTAAACTACGTTGGAGTTGCGTGATTCATAGATAGGGGATTCGTGGTAAGATTGCAAAAAGAACAATATCACCTTATGCTTTATTGATGGGTGTGTGAATAAATGAATATGGCCTGGTACTCGATGGCATGAGTCAGGAAATAATAACTAGAGGGGTAAAATGATAATTTTACATCTCACTCTTGTTACTGATATTCACAAAGGGTAATATAATAAAATATTTTGTGGACCGTAAAATGAAAATGTTTGTTTGCATCAACAGAAAATGTAGCTCGCATGAATCGAGAGTTCTATTGACATCGGACCTATAGTGGAGTCGTATGATGTCGGGATTAAATAGGCTGGGGATTTATGAAGATAAATTAGTCGGGTATTGAAATTTCATAGCTTTATTCATATGGATTCATTCGATCTCAAGAGTAGCTCATAAGGATATGAATGCGAAATAACGGCAGTTGGACCAAAAATGTGTTTTGGATCAATGTACACTTCCTGAACCCAACTGAGATGGGTGTCATCACTAAATAAGTGAAGACAAAATTAATTAATTTATTATTTTCAAATTAGTAAATAAAAAAATTAATTAATTAATTGACAGGGACCAATTTAATTTATCAATTTGAATTGATGAATTTGGACAGTCTTGCTCTAGGGGAGATGTAAAAATCACACATCACAGTGCGGGAAGAGGAGATAATTTTTGGCAATTTAACATATAGGGATATATGTGAAAATTCTGTAATTATCATATAAGGGATTGCATCCTTATCCCTATCGCTAACCATATCCCTATGTGTGTTGATGAGAGAAGAAAAACTTTCTCTCTCCTCCTCACACACAGTGGCCACCGATTTTAGTAGTAGGGGAAGAGAAAAATTTTAGTTTCTCTTTCAATCGTTGTTTTGAGAGTCCACACTCAATTGCTACCTAAATTCTTGAGAGTTTTACTTCTGACTCTAACGAGTGGTTGTCGGTGTAAGGATCAATTGATAGCTCTGTGAATCTCAAGAACAAAGAACGCGAGATAGAGAATTGGATTCCGCTAAATTAGAATTTCACTATAAATTTAAAAGGTATAAATTATTTCAATCTTTTCTCGATACGTTTATATGATGATGCTATTCATTGATTGGTGTTGCGTTTAATTGAATTAAATGTTTGTATGATTTTTTTTTAAATTCTGCCCATGAACTTGTCACGGTTAATTAATTTTTCTTCAAAATCTAAAACCCGATCCAACAACTGGTATCAGAACCTATAGTTTTTTGAATATGCATATTTCAGAATCTAAACGTATGTATGGATGAATATGATGATACTAACATATATTTTTTGTATGGTAGATTCAAAGCATATTTAAATGTGTTTTATGAATATATCCTGATTGCTTGGCATCATAGACTTGGGTTCTTGATTATACATTTTTAGTGTTTAAATGTATGTATGGATGGATATTGTGATATTGACGTATATTTTTTGTATGGTAGATTCAAATCATGTTTGAATGTGTTTTATGAATGGATCCCGATCGATTGACTCTAGGTATTATTTTTCAATTTTAGAATTGACGTAAGCCGAAATTGTGTCATATGATTTTATGTTATTTAATTTTTCAAGAGTTGTATGTTAAATTTCACAAACGCATCAAACCCTGAGGTTCGCCATTTGCTTAACGCTGCACATTGCGTCGCGCCGTTCGCTCCATCGCACGCAGGACCGTCAAGCACTGTACCGTCTGACGTTCACCGTCATGACGCTCGTCGCCATGCCGACAGTGGTGGCCGTGCAGCCCGTGGTGGCGGTGGGACTATCCTGCTACAACCACCGGTGGAAATCCTTGTGATTGCCAAGGTATGGGGATCAAACGCTTTGATACCGTGTTGCTATATCCCTGTGATGCTTCGCGAATACCCTTATCTTATCTTTTATCTTTTAAATTTTGAATTTTGAATTTTGAATTTTAAAAAGAGAGTTGTCAATTTTAATTCTTTTAAAATTAAAAATTAATTAATTTATTCGGTTTGACCCAAGTTTGATAATTCACTAATTATTCCTTTTTGACTAATTAAATTCAATTAATTTAAAAAGGATATTTAATGGTATTATTTAATTAAAAAATAGTTTTCCTTAATTAAAAGGGTTTTGATCAAAACTTGAAGATTGTAAGGAGAGGATTACAGACGTCATGAAAACTATCTTTTAAATTATTATAATTTAATTATTATTCTTTTTATGGGTTGTAATTAGAAATGAGCTGTAGAGAGGTTAATTTTGAATGTATGATTTATTATTAATCTCGTATTCTCATATAACATGCCATATAGAAAAATAATATGCCAATATAAAATTATCATGTAGCAAGTACATGCATCATTGTAGTTTAAATTTATAATGGGTAATAATTTTAAATACAATGCGAATCTTATAAAAGTTATAGATTTAAATTTTATAATTTTTAATACATGCTTTTCAAACTTATAAAGAGATATGATTTTTGAAAAAGGAAATAAAAATCCAATTTTTCTAAAAACTAAGTGGGAGAGTCGTTTACATTGAAACGTTCCCAACATGCCCAACGCAAACTTGATCGTGGCACGAGGAATGGTTTTGAGCCACCCTAACGGTTCTCTCTTTTGTTGGAAAAACTTAAGAATCGTGTCGCTTTGTGTCATCGAGTTCCATGAGAAGCTAAAGCTTGAAAAGTAAGTGGTGAGGTAGGAGCATTCCTAGACGGACTATTAGTTCATTGCAACATTTAAAGTCGATGTGTTTGTTAAACACTTAGACCGAATCACATTGAAATCTCTCATAGAAGCTAGTCAATGGGGCTAAAGTGACCAAAACCATTGGTGATCGGTTAAGCTAGATTTAGTGATATCTTGAAAAGTGTTAACCAAACAAGAAGAGTCTTGATCGGGCGTTGCCCTTAAATGAGACGAGTTATCGTTGTTGATCGTAACATCATGGAAGAAACATGTTTTCATCGATTTTTTTAAATATTTAAGTATTTTCATCTTGCATTATACTTTTCTAAATAATTAAGTATTTATTTACACCGTTTTATTTATTCTTTTCTGTAATCATGTCATTATCCTCACTCTCAACAATCGTGAATGCAAGCAAACTCATTGGTGAAAATCACGTGGATTGGAAACTTAATCTTGATATCATGCTGATGATAGAAATTCACAAGTTCGTACTCACCACCTCTTGTCCCCTTGAGCCTATCGTTGAATCAAATCAAGAGGAAAATGATGCCTATACTTCTTGGTTGCATTCTGATGAGATCGCCAGGTGTTACGTCTTGGCATCAGTTAGTAATGTGTTGCAACAACATCATAACATGAGTACCATCACTGATATGATGTTCAAAC
This sequence comes from Datisca glomerata, assembly GCA_003255025.1. Classification (NCBI taxonomy): domain Eukaryota; kingdom Viridiplantae; phylum Streptophyta; class Magnoliopsida; order Cucurbitales; family Datiscaceae; genus Datisca; species Datisca glomerata. The sequence continues at coordinate 303,427 of QANY01012330.1, forward strand.
TCACCAAAATGTTCAGGGATCAGGGTTGTCAAGCTAAACAGATTGTTGTGCGAAACTTCATGAACTGTCGGATGAAACCCATAACTCCTGTCAGATAACATATGATGCTGATCATTAGTTATTTGATGGTGAGGCTCAATTTGATATGATCCTCGAGATCCTGCCATACACTTTTGAGAACTTCAAAGTTAATTATTCGATGAATAAGTTGAGGTACTCTCTTCCGAAACTTATGAAGGAGTTGCAAGCTGCTGAAACCCTATTTTTGAAGGGCAAGAGGAAGAATGGAGAGGCAAACTTTACTAAAAGTAAAGCCATCCACCTCTAGTGCAAAAAAGAAAAACAAAATAGGTCCGGCAAAAGCTTAGAAGGTGAACTGAAAGCTGCAAAAGGCAAGGGCCCTGCGAAAGTGGACAAGTCAAAAGACAAGTGTCAACATTGCAGAGTCGCTAGTCATTAGAAATGCAACTTCCTGGATTATCTCAATGAGTTGAAATCCAAAGGTAGATTACTTGTTACTGAAACATGTTATGTACTGACTCTATTTTTTCATGGATTATAGACACTGCAACCACTAACCATATTTGTTGGTCCCCGTAGGGGTTCAGGGAAAGCAGAAGACTTACCGAGGGTGAGTTTAGCTTATGTTAGGCAAATTGAGCACTAGTATTGACAGTATCTGTTGGAACTATTATATTGTTATTTGAGAATATTTATTTGATTATACATGATGTTTATTATATCCCAGTTTTTGGAAAAAATCTCATTTCGGTAGCTAGGTTAATTGTGCAAGGATTTTCTTTGGATTTCATTGATAATGATATTGATATCTTTAGAAATGAATACTTAATTAGTACTGCATGCATGATAAACAACTTATTCTATGTAAAATCAAAAGTTCCAATGATATGTGACATTGAGGTAAATACTTATTTACAAAGGGAAAGTAAAATGTTGAAGTTTGACTGAATTGATTTAACCTATTTGTGGATCTTGCATCTTGGTCACATTAGTGTAGATAGCATTAAAAGACTTGCAAAGGATTGACCATTACAAACTTTAAGTGTGGGATCATTACCCACATGCGAATCCTACATAAAAGGTAAAATGACCAAGGGACCATTTTCAGCGAAGGGTGAAAGAGTCATTGAATGCCTCGAACTCGTACAAAGTTATGTATGTGGGCCATTGAATATACAAGTAATAGGAGGTTATGAATATTTTGTAACCTTCACACTTGACTACTCACATTTTGACATGTTTATCTAATGCGCCAAAAGTTTGAAACATTAGAAAAGTTCAAAGAGTACAAGGCTATGTTCAAGAAGCAATTAGATAAACAAATCAAAACACTACGATCCAATCGTGGTGGAGAGTATTTGCCAGTAGAGTTTGAAGTCTTTCTTAAAGAAGAAAGTATTCTTTCTCAGCTTAGAGCACCTGGCACTGTAGAACAGAATGATGTGTCAAAGAGAAGAAATCAAACTCTGTTGGATATGGTTTGATCCATGATGAGTTACTCACCACTCCCAGATTTGTTCTGAGGAAATGCTTTAGAAACAGCTGCATATATTCTGAACTAAATTCTATTAAAGACAGTGCCTAGTAAGCTATATGAAAGATGCAGTGGACGAAAGTCATTCGTAAGCCACCTTAGGATATGGGAATTCCTGGCACATGTGCTGAGACCGAAGACATGCAAGTTTGTTAGCCTATCAGGATTATGCCTGTTTGTAGGATAGCCCAAAGGAACAAAGAGATACATCTTTTATAGTCCAACCGACAAGAAAACATATGTGAGCATGAATGCACATTTTCTTGAAGAGGACTACATAAGAAGTGTGAAGCCGAGAAGCACACTTGTACTAGAGGAATTATTAAGTGAGAGGACACTGATTCCCTAATTAGGACTTGTTCCTAATTCAATAATAGAAGAACCACATCAAGAGCTGGAGCCTACAAAGCCTTGGCGTAATTGGAGGGTTGTGAGACAACTTGACATGTCAATGTCTTACGGAGATGCCTTGACGCCAGTCTCAGATAAGGATCATGATGAGCCTGTTTCCTACTCACAGATCACGGCTTGTCTTGAAGCAAACCTATGGGAAGATGTCATGAATGTCGAATACAATAGATGTACTCGAATGATGTCTGGAAGCTTGTAGATCCTAGTAAACGGGTAAAAAAAGTAGGGTGCAAATGGATTTATAATAAGAAGAGAGGTCCGGATAGGAATATAGAGACATTCAAAGCTAGGCTTGTAGCCAATGGCTACACCCAAAAGGAATGAATTGAATATGAGGATACCTGCTCGCCGATGTCCATGCTTAAATCCATTTGAATCCTCATGTCCATTGCTACTGCTCTCAATTATGAAATCCGTCAGATGGACATCCAGACTGCTTTATATGGCTCGACCAGATGGGTTCATGGAAAAATTTCAAGAGGGCAAGGTTTATGAACTGTTGGAGTCCATTTATGGACTTAAGCAAGCGTCCCGTTCGCGAAATGTCATATTCGACGAAACTATCAAGAACTTAGGTTTCGAGCAGTTAGTAGACGAATCTTGTGTGCATAAGTTGATACACGAGTGGAAGGTGATTATTGTGGTTTTGTACGCGGACGATATTCCGCTCATTAGGAATGATGTAGAAAATTGTCGGATGTCAAGATTTGGTTTGCAAAGAAATTTGATATGAAGGATCTTGGAGACTAGGTATTCAGATCTTTTAGGATCAGAAGAACAGCAGTTAGCACTGTTTCAAGCATCTTATATTGATAAAGTGTGGATCACTTTAGTGTACAAGACTCGAAAAAGGGATATCTTCCTTTTAGACATGGAGTCAGCCTCTCCAAGAAGCAGTCTCCCAAGACTTCTCAGGATGAGGAAGACATGAGAATGATTTCCTATGCCTCAGCCATATGAAGTGTCATGTATGCAACACTTTGCACTAGGCCAGATATTTTCTACGGTGTGGGCAAGGTGAGTTGTTTTTAATCTAATCTCAAACTCGAGCATTGGAATGTTGTCAAACATATACTCAAGTATCTTAGGAGAATAAGGAGATACATGCTTGTGTATTGAAGTACTGAATTGAAAATGATGGGTTATACTGACTCTGATTTCCAAGCGGAGAAGGATTCCAAGAGGTCCGCATTAGAATCGGTGTTTATCCTAAATGGTGGAGTAGTGGTATGAAGAAGTATCAAACAATCTTATATTGGTGATTTTACCATGGAAGCTTAGTATGTGGAAGTCATTCCAGATGCTGACAAACCCATGACACTTTATTGTGACAACAATGAGGTTGTAGCAAACTTGAAGGAACTTAGGGACCATAAAAGATCCAAACACATAGAGCGGAAGTACCACCTCATTAGAGAGATAGTTCAGTGAGGAGATGTTCAAGTAACACACATATCGACAGTCAACAGCCTAGCAGATTCATTTACGAAGACTTTAACCAGTAAATTTTTTTATAATCATCTAGAGGGCATGAGATACGAGATTGTACACGCCTACTTTAGTCTAAGTGGGAGATTGTTGGAATCATGCCCATAAAGTTGGGTGTAATAACTATTTATGTGTAAATAATTATTTATTTGACATTTATGTATTACTGAATTTTCTGAATAAATGAAAGTTTTTCTTAAAGTGTGTTTATAACTTACTTTCTGAAACTATTATCAACGTAAGAAGAGGAAAGACCGACAAACTCTCCTGATATAGTGAGAATGTTATTCACATTCTTCGGATCGACTGGTTAATCAAATCCAATTATGACTGCTAGGTTGAACCAAATGATGCTAGTCTCGAAGCATGAGATTGGAGACTCTAACGGTTGACCTAGACATGTTATGGAATATTTTGAATAGACTAGTAACCAATTAGTTTAGAGCAAAGTTATTTATGTAGCTCTAAATCTAATTGTTACACCTTAAAAATATTTTCGTAGTTACCTTAATCCTAAGGTGAATGCAAAACTTGACTTAGTTACTTCTGATCTTTGATATGCCAAAAAAGTGAGTTCAAATTACCGAGCAATACCTCAGTTGTTGGGATCGTGATTCAACTATATTTGGGTTGCGTGGTTTATAGCTATGAAATTTTTGATAAGATTGCAAAAGTAACAATATCACCTTATGCTTTATTGATGTGTGTGTGAATAAATAAAATGGGCCTGAAACTCGATGACAAGAGTCTTGAATAAGACATGATGATTTGTATGAGATATTTCATTGATATAACTTTCTTATTCACAGTCCATAAAGAAGTTAATGAAATAATAACTAGATGGATAAAATGATAATTTTACATCCCACTCTTGTTACTGATATTCATGATGATCGTAAAATATTATGTGGACTGTTATTCAGATTTATAGTGGAGTCGTACGATGTTGGATTAAATAGGCTGGGGATTTATGAAGTAAATTAGCCATTTATTTTATACTCATAGCTTTATTGATGTGAATCCATTCGGTCTCAAGAGTAGACCATAAGGACATGAATGAGGAACAATGACAGATGGATCAAAAATGTGTTTTGGATCAATGTACACTTCCTGAACTCATATGAGATGTGTGTCATCACTAAATCAGTAAAGAACAAAATTAATATTCAATTTAATTAGTTTGTTATTTCTAATTATTGAATAATTAGTAAATAAAATAAATAAATAAATTGATTGATAGAGATCAATTTAATTTATCAATTTGAATTAATAAATTTAGACACATTCTTGGCTCTAGGGGAAATGTAAAAATCGCACATCGCAGTACAAGGAGAGGAGATAATTTTCAGCAATTTAACATATAGGGATAATATATATGAGGATTCTGTAATTATCAAATAAGAGATTGCATCATTATCCCATTTTTAGCCACATCCCTAAGTGTGTTTATCAGAGAATAAAAAGTTTCTCTCTCCTCCCCACACACACTGACCGTCGATTTTCACAGTAGGGGAAAAATTATTTTTTCTTTCAATCGTTGTTTTGAGAACTCACTCTCATTTTCTATAAAAATTCTTGAGAGATTTACTTCTGACTCTAGCAAGTGATTTTCGGTGTAAGGATCAATTGATAGTTCTGCGATTCTCAAGAACGAATAATGCGAGATAGAGAATTGGATCCCGTAAAATCAGGATTTCTCCATTAATTAAAAATGTGTAAATTATTTCAATATTTTCTAGATATGTTAATATGATTATGCATGTTCATTGATTGGTTTTATGTTTAATTGAATTAAACGTTTCTATGAAGTTTTTTTTAAAATTATGCCCATGAATTTGTCATAGTTCATTATTGTTCTTCAAAATCTAAAACTTGATCCAACATAATGAACCTTGAAGTTGTTACTTCATAATGAAGCTTATGTTACTCATTTCTTGTTAGCATTTCATTCAAGATTACTTAATGCTTAGATTTTATTATTGACTGACCATCTCGAATAAGATGCAGGTTGGATTAAATAAAGGAACAATTTAGTCTAATGGAAATAGCTTGACCGATACTTGGATGCTTAAATCCTGTAGATCTAAGTGTTTAGTGAGTTGTTTAGACATATATGCTCATCTTGTAAACCAATCAGCTAGAGCTAATAAGGGATAACTCTAATCTGAATTAGACATATAATTAAGTTAATTAAGCTTAGAGTTAATGATCGTAATGATGGAAAACTATCATGCTTTTGAGTTGGGTTTGATGTTATCAAGAAGCTGTAGCAAGATGAACAGAGTTAACTAGGAGTAATAATGATGAGAGGAACTAACCATGCTACCTTACTTCATTTTTTAATACACCATTGTTATAGTAAACTTAAATCTCATATTCTACAAGTCTCACTTTAGATCATTTTAATTATATTAAAGTTTCTACTTTACTCTTTGGTCACTTAAAACAATCATTGTTGTTACTCTTTTTTCATCTAGATTTAATTTAGTTTGTTTAATTGCTTAAGTTTTATCAATACTTGTGGAGATCGACATTTATTTATCATTTTATTACTTTTTCATGACACGTACACTTGCGTATATATCACACACAACATATATGAAAATGTCTAATATTAATTATGATAAATACATTAAAAGTTGTGCGAAAATAATAAAAGGATATCAGATGAAAGCCTTCCTCAGCAGGTAAATAGTCTCCATCTTATCTTATATGTTTGTTATAATGTTTTTACTTTTAATAATCTTTCATAAATTAAATTAAATCATTTTAATTTTCTTACTTTTCTTGGGATTTCAATATAAATACAATCATGTATTCCAATAATAGTCAAATTACATTTACTTTCACGATGTATACTATTACATTATGAAACCAAACATATTAATAAGAAACTAATTATATTATTTATATTAAACTAAAGTAACTTTTACCATCGTAAAATTCATTAGTTTTATAAATACAATTTTAATGATGTTATGATTGTTATTATAAAACATATATATGGTAGAAAGTCGTATTTATCTTAATTATACATTTGTAAATTAGTGTTAGGAGAGATATTTTAATTAGCTAGGATTCTGGATGAATTTTTTTTTACTTATTTTTCCTTATTATAACTAATTGTCTCTTTTAGGTTTTATTTATTTTTATGCTTTTTCACAGCTCGTTCCCGCACATATTCTCTCTTCCACGGCTCTGGTGTCATTGTTGCAGATTTTCGAGCTTTCTTGTTTTCAGTATGTCATTTTCATCTCCATTCCTTATTTCTAAAAAATCTTTAACATTAATAGCAGGCTTTTTTCCAGATTGATTATGGTTATATACTCGGCAAGGTTTTAAAAGTTTATAGGAATTGATTTTGCTTTTTGTTTGGGCGAATCTGTCTTCATTCTTTGTAGTAGTTTATTCAGAATTGATCAACAATTGAAATCAAGAAAATTAATCTTCCTTCATTTTTCTCTGTAACACTTCTCTTCCTCCCTATATTTCTGAGTTTTGAGCGAGAGGGATGAAGAAGAAGAAGAAGGAGGGGCGAGCTTGGATGTGGGGAGAGTTATGATACCAGATGATATATAAAAATATACTAATAGTTTATAAAAATATACTATAGATATATTGATTGTATATAAAAGATACACTATATATACTATGATATACTGATAGTATATTAAACTATATTACAGTAAATATATATAGCACAATATATTATTATATACCATACAGTATATATCTATAAACTACGTAAAATTTTGCATTGTGGTTATTACGTGAATAATATTTTTCGCTGGGCTTGTTACGTGAATAACGCGAATAGGGTCTTTTTTAAGTGAGGGCAATCTCGTCTATTTATAATATTTTTTTTTATTTTAAAGATGAATCATTATAAAATTCGGTCATTTCTATAATTAACTTTTTATGTCATTTTTTCCATTTTTTTCATACAATGACCTATTTGTCTAGTTGAGGCCAAGTTTTAAGTTATTTTCTTCTATCAAATTTAAAAGAGAGAACTGCAAAAATGACCCATTTCCTAGCTCAAGTTGCAAAAATATGTCTAGAAAACTTTTTTATTGCAAAAATGGTTGAAATATGATAAATACTTTATTTACCAACATGTAATTTGGGTAAGAAATTTATTTATCAAGATCATATTTCAGACATTTTTACAAATAATTTTTTTTGATTATTTTTACAACTCCACCTCCAAACCTTTATTTTCTTGCTATAAATCTGAAGTCTGCACAAATCTGAAGTCTGCACAAGAATTCGACTTCACCCAGCCCACTGCCAGGTTTGAATCACTTTCAATAGGGCCCTTAGCCCAATTGGACTTTAATGCCCATTCCAGAGCAGCAACAAATAGGCATGGCCAAAATCTTAGAGATATAAGGGGGAAAAATATTAGAAATCAAATTCCCATTCCATTCTTAGGTTTCTACATGGAATAACTCAGAGACAAACAGAATGTGAGGAACCTTAAAATCTAAAATGTTAATTAGGAAACTAGGGACTTCTAATTAATCTAGAACAAAGACTATTAGGGTTTTTCAAGATGCACCATGTTTGTTTAGCCAATAAAGTAGAATTAAAAACTTCTAAGTCTCTAAAGCTCAAACCACCACTGGATTTACTTAAAGTTATCCTCTTACTAGAAGCCCAACTAATACCTAAATTATCCTTACCCGTGGACCATCAAAACCTCATAATTGCAGCTTGTAATTTAGAGCATACACATTTAGGAAGCATAAAAGTGCTCATGATATAACTATCATGACTTGGAAGGGCTTGGGCCATTGATTTAAGTGAAGCTTCCTTTTCACCCAAAGATAATAAATTAGCATCCCATAAAGAAGTCTTTCGATCCATTCTATCTAGAAGCATAGCATAAAAATCAGATTTGGATTTGGCCCAATCAGAAGGCAAACCCAAATAAATATCCTTTTTGAGATGAATCTTTTGTCAAGAGGCATTACAATAGAAGCCCTTTTATGATTAGAAACATTGCTACTAAAACATAAGCTACTCTTATCAAGATGAATCTTTTGTCTAGATGCATTACAATATTTAGATATACATAGATTAAGGTTCTCACAAGATGATAACTCAACATTAGAGATAAATAGACTATAATCAACAAAGAAAATATAAGAGATGGGAGGGCTACCTCTCTTAAGCGATACATGCTTAATCAGACCTTCATCAGTTGCAAAAAAAATACACCTAGAAAGACTATCACCAACAATGATAACAAGATATGGAGATAGAGGGTCTCACTGGCTCAGGCCAGGCCCTATTGTGATTATTCTATAGTGAAAGTGTACACTATCGTGTCAAGTAATAAATTTATATAAAAATAGAGTATCGTCCATATAATTGATTGATATAAATAATTGAAATTAACTAAACCTTAATTCTAATTGAGAATGACAAAAAGTTGGGATTTTTAATTAAATTAAAATTCTAATTAAACTAAAACGATAAAGATTTGATAAAGATAAAATTTGAATAGTTAAAAGCTCTAGGGTTTTCGAATTCACCAAAACAAACATGCTTAAATTCTAATTCTCAATCAATTAACATTTATTCAGAATATTGATAGCCAATTTCTTTAATATAATTATTAATCTTTGTCAAGCATCAATAATAATGAATCAAAAATACGAATCATACATATAAGTCAAGATTCAATATATTGAAACTCATTAAGCACAAGAAATTATAGTTGCTACAGTAGATTCATAATTATCTCTAACTTATAAAATTCTAATGGTGTTATAAACAAAGAGCAGATTCAATCATCACTTCTCAATCTCAGAATTAAATCTAAAATCAGCAATAGTTGGCCAGACAATCACAAGCATTAAAAACAGATTATAACATTCAACGATACTGAATAAATATCGATTGAATTAAAAATCAAAATTTATGAATGATCATTGTTTGGCTACATCGTAGCCTTAGATAAAAAATTAGAACATAATGAAATAAGAAAACATTCTACTAATATTCATAAACAAATAAAAAAGAGAAGAAAAACTAGTTTTGAGGATGGAATTGAAGTTGAGAATTATTTCTGAGTTCGATCTTCTTGTTCTCCTCTCCAAAACCTTCTCCTTTTTCTCCCACGTTCCAAAAAGTACCCAAAAGACCTAAAATATTCTCTTTATACACTAGGGTTCGATAAGGAAAAAATAGGAGAGAAAAACGTGAAAAAACGTTATTGCACCCTGCCCAGTTCCGTTCTTTTTGTGATTTTTCTGAAATTTTGACTTCCAAATCTTTTGAAATCAATCCAAATGAAATTGAATATCAAACCTACAAGATAGAAACAAAAATGTATATAAGTCAAATCAATAAATCTAAAAGAACTAACAAAAATAAGATTAAGATTATTTAAAATATGAGTGTAAAATACACTCATTAAATACCCTCAAACTTATTATTTTGCTAGTCCTTGAACAAAACAAAACAAAAAGAAAGAGTGACGTAGTATTTTTTTACTAACTAAACTTGCCTCAGAGATTCCAAAATAGTGATAACCCAAGAAAAATTTCTGAATTATGATCATGTAAAGCATTAACGCAATTACAAACTTACATTACAACTTGAAAAGTCTCGAGTGTGTGTGTGTCACCTTAAGTTGTCCAATCTCTTAAACCTAGATGAGTTTATGCAATCAAGTCTTGTAAAAGCGGATATAACAATAGATTAGAACTTCATAACCAAGTTTTCATGCCACTCTTCACTAATGTAGGCAAACCACATCACTTAGGATCAATAAGACTTTCACAGGCTTGTAATGTATGGCTAGGGTTTAGGGTAGGATAAATGATATTCTTTTGGCTCAATCTTTACCCATAGTCACACATGTATTCTAGGAATCAACGAGCTTAACTCAACTTATCTTGTAACACCCTTAAACGTGTCATTTCACCTCTTGAATAATCAATCATGCTGAACCATTCTCTTTTTTTTTTTAATTTAATTTCCTTAAGTTTCTCTTTTCCTTAATGAGCTTTCAGCTAATAGCTCCTAAACCAGTTGGTCTTAGGGTATTAGGTTTTAAGACACCCCTTCGAACTTAGTCACTCAAGTCCAAAAGACTACGAAATCAAATTTATTCATCATTTTTTGATATCGAAATTGCTCCCATCCACCGAGATTGTCATAGCTCCAAGTATTTTCGCAGAACATTCAAGTACTTTGAGTAAAAAGGGGGCCTAGGGAAAACTTTTTATAAGATTGTGAAATTGCCACGCGTGATAAAAAGTGGCTATTTAGGCTCAACAGGGATGATTAGGAAAATAATTATACACAGGTTGGCTTAAAAAGCTCAAACGGTCCAAAGATGGCCTAAATCTATGTCCTAAGTGAAGTGTAGCCTAGAATTTCACCTCAAACAACAATCAGATTGGTTCTAGAGTTTTATGAGATTATAATGATTACTTACTCAAGGTTAGATGCTCAATATGTCGGGATTCTCTAGCGTAATGTAAATCAATACTTGGTTCAAACACACACCGATACAAAAATTCAACATTTCTTTCCAAAGCTATCAATAATTCAAAACCAATCTCATCATAGGTATTAGTGTTGTCAACAATAGAACGCCAAAAAAGAAAATTAAATTAAAGCCACCAACCCCAAACTAGAAACTTGCATTGTCCTCAATGATAAGAAAATATGTAAAAGGAGTAAGTAGAGAAGACTTCCCTGAATAATGATGAGCTATCATTCTCGTCAGTCTCTGCATTGTTCTTGTTGTCTCCAACTGAGAGGAAAGTGGTGCATGAACCAAATTCGTCCATATTTTTTTTTATAAAAACCTAAAAAAACAATAGTAAAATAAGCAAAAGAAAATTAAAAAAACTAAGAAAAATTAAATAACAGAAATATAATTGGGTTGCCTCTCGATAGCGCTTGCTTTAATGTCATAAGCCAGACATAATGATCATCCAGGCTTCACCCGTTGTCAAATGACTTTAGAATTCCCTTTGTGTTAGAATTGACCAGCCTAAGACCATTTGTCGCTCTCTCAAAACCCTCAGCAGCTTGTCTTCTTGTTCACTATTTAATGAAGCAGAGATAATGACATGCAAAGTGGGTGCTTCTCCCATAAAGGTGTACCGAAGGTAGAGGTCTAACACCGATGATTTTTCAATAAACGGTAGGTGTCTAGGTTTACCTTCTCCAAATTCTTCACTATCCACACACAAACAATTATTCATATCATTTGGGTGTTTGATAGCTTTGAAGACATTAAAAATTACTTGATCATCTTGAATTTGTAGAATAAGTTCCCATTTTTGCATATCAATCAGAGTTCTTCTTGTAGCTAAAAATGGTCTACCAAAAATAATTGAAATTTTTTGGTTTTCCGCCATGTCAAGAATAATAATATCAGCTGGGAAGATAAATTTATCAACATTTACCAAAACATCCTCAATAATTCCCAATGGGTATCTGATGGACCGATCAGCTAACTGTAAGGATACCGTCATGGGTTTAGCTTCTCCAAGACCTAGCTTATTGTAAACTAAATGCGACATCAAATTGATACCAGCCCCAAGATTACATAAAGCCTTTTCAAAATATGAATTTCTAATGGTTGAAGGAATTGTAAAACTCCTAGGGTCCTTTAACTTCAGGGCAGTTTATTCTGCAAGATAGCACTACACTCTTCAGTAAGTGAAAATGTCTCATACTCCTCTAGCTTTCTCTTATTTGAGAGAATATCCTTCATGAATTTGACATAGCTTGGCATTTGTTCCAAAGCATCAGTAAAAGGGATGTTTATATGTCGTTTCCTAAATACATCAAGAAACTTAGAAAACTGCTTGTTCAAATTCTACTTTTGGACCAGCTGAGGGTATGGAATAGATGGAATATATGGTGGAGGATTATCAGGAAATAGCTTTGAATTAGGCTTTCCTTTTTTCTTTTCTAAGCTCTTGGCAAGATCATCACCCATTGTCTCAGCTTCTGCTTCAATTGACTGAGATATTTCAATAGTGGCTTTCTGAGGTTCTGCTAACTCTTTGCTATTGCAAAGAGTAATGATGTTTACTTGTTCTTTTGGACTCCTCTCGGTGTTGCTCGGTAGAGAACCTTATGGTCTTTGTGTGAGTATTTCTGAAAGTTGATCCATTTGAAGCTCCAAATTCCTGATCGACGCAGCTTGACTCTGAATACTGGTTTCTTACCTCTTAATACTTGTCTCTTACCTCTGAAGTGTAGCATCCGTTCTTGCCATAAATTGAGTAGTATTAACTGTGAGCTGGGCAATACCATCTTCTAGAGAAATGTTAGGTTGTTGAGGCTGAGTTGCAACTAGTGGATTAATCACATTCTGACTATTCTTCCATGAGAAATTGGGGTGATTTCTCCATCCTTGATTGTAGGTGTTGGAGAATGGATTATTCTGCCTATTATAGTTCCCAAAAAAGTTAGCTTGTTCAGACTGAGAAGGAGCAAATGGATTTCTAACTTGACATTCAGTGCTAGAATGAGGTTCATTACATAATTCACAAACTTCCTATATTGCATAAACTGCACTAGCATTGGCAATGAAAGAGCTAAATTGCTTTGAAATTGTAGCTACTTGAGCTGTGAGGGCAGTAAGTGCATCTACTTCATGAACTCCATGAGTCTTTCTTGGTACATTACCCTCAGTTGGCCATTGATAAGCATTAGTAGTCATTGCTTCTAGCAAGGCATAAGCATCCTCATGTGTTTTTTCCATCAAAGCACCTCCTGCTGCTGCATCCACTAACGTCCTTGTTGAATCTCCCAAGCAATTGTAGAAAGTTTGGACTTTTAGCTATCCAGGAAGTCCATGATGTGGGCATCCTCTCAACATCTCTTTAAACCTTGTCGCAACGTGCGTGCGACGCGGAGTGGCGATTAAAAAAATTCAATTTTTTTAAGGAAAAAGAAATTTGGAGTCGCCACCAATCATTTTAGGGTGTGATTGGTCACCCAATTTTAAGATGAAATTTTTTTTTGTCTACGAAAACTCAACATTGGTTCGGGAGTCGTTTGTGTGTGGGGAAGGTATTAGCACCCCACAACACCCATTATAAAATGGTTACCAAATTTAATCAAATGCTATCCATTTTTTTATTTTAAGGCAAAGGTTAAAGAGATTTATTTTTGAATGTCCCATTTGAGGAATTTTGTATCATAGAAATGAACAAAATAAATTACTTTTAATGGGTGGTTCAAAGAACATTAAAAAAATTACATTTTTTGTATTCTCATATCTTTTTAAATCAAAGCATTATTAGAGTTATTCTCAGTATCCCCAGAATAACTCCTCACCTCAGTAGTTCGAGAAGTTTGGTATCCCAAAAATCTCAAAGTCCATCGTCGGCCTTTTTTAGTGAAAATTAAATAATAGAAGTAACAAAATCTAAA